>JZLH01S0141069.1:0-10779 GCA_001188425.1 Eucidaris tribuloides | reverse complement strand
GTAGTACTAGTACATGACAAGGCTGTAGAGGATTAGTCAAATCCAAAGTGAAATAGTGCATTGTTGCTGAAGTAATGTGCTACATTAATGTTAATATAAGTTGCAATGTATCTACTTATGACAGATATCAATATTACAGTGTTGAATCCAAAGTATTTGGACTGTAATCATGCAGCTACACTTGTGATACAAAATTGTAATGTCCATAACGCGTTGGTTGTGTAATGTCCGTAACGCTTTTTTGGGGATGAACAATGCAAATTCTCAAAAAAAATTTCTGGATATGTTGTGTGATATCACATTTTAGCTTTGCATTTGAATTTAGAACAAAATTGGACCAAAACATAGTGTACTGTAAAAACTTTTATATCAAAAACGTTACGGACATTACACTTCCAGCGAGAGGGAAATCAGAAAAATTGAAATAGCCATTTTTCAAAACAGATTTATTTTCTTGCGGTATCCAGCGGGATGATGTTAAAATGAGTCCTCAGCTTTATTTCGGCATAGAAATAATTTCCTGAAAGTCATTTATAGTGACAATTTTTCACATTACAAGAAATAACTGCAAAACACACTGAATTTTACTGCAATGTCTTTACATAATCACCTTATTTCAATAGCTCAAAAAATATCTTTTCCGACTTGAGCCGCAATTTTTTTCATTAGGTCATGTTGATGTGACCCTTCCTGAATACTTTCCAGGGTAAACAAATTGTTCCTTGATTTTCATTTTTCTAATCAAATTCAACTCACATTCAAACTTGACCTGCACCTTCAAGAGATGGACCTCTTGTATGAATTTGGCAATCCTACCTCGAAGGCAGGGAAAAAAATACACGGGGGCTGCGGGCGATTTAGCCCCCGAAATGGCCAAAAGAGCCCCCGAAATGTGTAAAAGAGCCCCCGAAAATTACCATAGGGTCAATACAAAAGAATATCTAGAAAGCACTGAAACTGCGAAAAGTAGCCCCCGAAAAGAAAATTGTATTTTTTTCCCTGTTGTCGAAGGTATAGAAAGTTATTGTGTGTACAACATAGCACAGTGCCAGTCATGGAAAGTTCATTGACCTTTGACCTTTGACCTTATTCAAATTCAACTCATATTCGAACTTGACCTGTGCCTTCAAGAGATGGACCTCTGGTATGAATTTGGTGATCCCACCTCGAAGCTATAGAAAGTTATTGTGTGTACAACACAATTGTTGACGACGCCTACGACGCCTACGCCTACGCCGGAAATAGTGATAGCCATGTCTCGCACCGCTATGCAGGCGAGACTATAATCAGAATTAGACCATCACATCCCGACCCCTAACAGTTACTCGCCATTGAACACAATCTATTTTGAGTAACAAGGTTCGCGAACTGGCATATCACCTGTAAAAACAGCATTCCCATCATGAAAACTAATTCAGCCCGATCTATTTTCGAAATAATAATGAAGCAAAATCAGCAACCGTAGTTGAGATGGCCTGTTGCAGTATTACTGTCATGTCGAATGGATCGGGTAGACAAAAGTCGGTCTGAAAGGGCAACATGAATATACGCGCATTTTTTTCCCCGTTAAAGTCACGGAGAATTCACCGTGACTTTCACGGTGAAGTCGGTCTGAAAGGGGTACTAGAATTGAATTTCCCCCTTGACAGTGGGCCGTCCAGTTACCTAGTGCTATGCTGAGCTTATCTCCCTCGAAGAAGTCGAAGACCTTTCCCCACTGGTTCATCCAAAAGTTGCCCGACACGCCCCAGCCAAGCTGCAGGTAATACGTGAGGGTGTTACGGAAAGCGGCAATACAGATGATGAATCCCCCCACGATCAGTGCCAGCTTGGTGAACGCATCGCAGAACTGGGAGAGTCTTCCACGCTGTTTGAAGAGAACACGAAGGACATTAAACTTGTAAAACATTGCGACAACAACCAAACACGCCAAATTCTTCAGCTTAATGATCAGTGTAGCTACCATCATACCCCTCTCTTCTAGAAAGGTTGCAGTAATTTTACAACATAAATGAATTTCAATCCTTGTTTAAAAGACTCTAGTTTTGACAATCGTTTGAGCACATTTAGTTGCTACAAACTCAATGAAACTCAAATATGATGTACATCTCCACCATTGTTTCTGATGCATGAATAGCCAAATGAGACTTTTATTCAGAATACTTTGTACTCGTGCTTTGCATATGTGTGGATATAAGTGTAAACTGAGAATCTACAATTGTCATTTGGTGGTATTCTTGAAATATTTTACTGGTATTGAACTGAAGGCTGATTAAGTACAGTAAACGTTTGGTATGTAAATTGATGCTTTTCTGGTGATTCTAGGCTTTTTTGGAAATGTACTGTACCTGCACTTTTTCCCATCTGCACTCTATATTCTTAACACTAATATTTCACAGCTTGCATGCATACATAAATCTTATTTAATAACATACCTTGAGACAAAAGGATGTCTTAATCTTTGTGGTCCTCATGACAAAAGAAAAATGTTTTGAACAAAATTGGCATTTGATTGCCAAGTTCTTTGGGGCAAGTCTCAAACTAATATGTCTCCCCTGGGAATACCAAAACCTTGGGAACTAGACCAAATTTTCAGGTCAAAAAGGGAAAGGGGCACAGCCTCATGTCTTATGGCGTAAAAAAATTTGAAGACCAAAATATCAATTCAACAGGGGCACTGCTGCATGTTTATGGTTCCAAAAAAAATTAACAGAAATGGTCAAATGAGTTTAAAAGAAGATGTCACATAATGGTTTTCTCTATTCATAATCTTTTATGGTAAACAGGAGAGTATCCTTCTCACTTCCCCTTGGCTGGCTCCCCCCCCCCCCACATGAGAATCTGCACATGTACATGTACATGTAATGTGCGCAAGTTTGAAGGTTTTGCTGCCAATGTTACATGATGATCTAGTATACGATTATCCGAGATGAGCAAGTCACTTCTATGAAAGACAAATAGTACTTCAGTCACTGGATGCCACAAACTGCATGCCACTCAAAAGTGCTATTGCATGATGGCCTGGGACGAAAGGTTTAAGTTCCAATTTTTCATGATGTTTCCCAAATATGCCGCAATAAGATAAAGATTATAATTGTGATTACATGGGCGTAGGCTGGGGGGGTGCACGTGCTCCCCCCCCCCCCCTCTCGCTAATGCAGAGGAGTTCTGCCCCTGGCAAGCAAAAAGAAATTTGCACCACCTTTTCTGCTTTCAACGCCTGATTTTCTCAATTTTAGTTCCACCTTTCTAAGATGTGCACCTCCCGGTTCCACCTCCCCAAGATGTGCACCTCCCCATGCCCAAACCAGCCTACGCCCTTGGATTACCTTGCACTTAATGTAGTAATGATACCACTATTTATCTTTGAATAAAACAATGAAAATGCAACATCATACAGCTTACAAATCACTTCTCATTTGTGTACTGGGCTACAAAGAGTTTTTATCATATTGCTGGACCCTTAGTCACAATTCAATTATTTGAACACCAGGTTCAAGTACACTTTAAAAAGTGGCGCTAGTCACTGTTTTTTTTTTATCAAAGATCAAATACAGACAGTGATTAAAATACACCAAATTTAAAGATAACACAGGTTATCCCTGTATCTTCAGACTTCATGGTCTGATCACCACAAGGTGACTGCAAACGTCTTTCGATAAATGCCCGAGAATTTTGTTGATTTTTCATGAAAAATACTGATCAATGCAATATTGAGTTTTGTAGTTTGTCTTTTGTGGTTTTCATTATGGCAAGTTTAGGTTAATCATAGGACCCTTAAAATTATGAGCTTATTTTAGTTTTAGGGGTACATAATCCCATTATTGGTGGGAGGGTACATGTATACAAAACTGCTCAAATGACCTTTAAATATAAGTATGTTTATTTGGAGAATATGATCTGGAGAAAATGGGATATGGGTGGATTATCTACGTTGACCTGCTGAACGAACTTGCACCTCCTGTTCTGTTACCCGTAATTTTTCTATAATTTCATAGATGTTTTTTAACCTTTTTAAACTTGTCAATCAGTGGGGGGGGGGGGTGGTAATGGCCCCCATTGTCCTCCTTGGCTATTAATTTCATTGTCATCAGTTCTTAAAGCTGCGTAAGATATCCCCAAAAATATATATTTTAACACACGGCACATTTTTTTATTTACTGATCAATGGAAAGATGACATTCTTTGGCCTATCCTTGTACACTATAAATGTACACTTCCACTGTACTATGCCTAGATAGATTTCACTGTTAGTGTTATCACAGTTTTTACACGCTGTGTGAAAAGCCAAAAATCTAATAATTGAAGTGCTAAGAATTATTTGATCACATGGTACCTTTTTTACTTGCTGATCAAATGGGGGAGGGGGAGGGGCCCCTTTTGGCCTCTCCTTAGCTACACCTATATACTATTGCAGTGTCTCAAAAAATTGTGCACGTGAAAAGTGCCTTCTTTGGTAATTAGAAAATACTTTGTATCGTGTTGCTTACACCAAAGACAAGGGCATAGTCTTAGCTTTCAAATGCCATTTGTTCTGTTCAATTTGCTTATTTTGATGTCAAGAAATATTTAGTTAACCACGAAAGGGCAAAATCAAGTGTGCCACTGTTTCTAGGGAACAGGGCCTGATGCAATAGAAAAAGGGGCACAATTGTGATTTTACCTTTTCATGGTTAACTATACATATCTCACGATTAAAACAACCAAATTAAACAGAACGAATGGCATTTGAAAGCTAAGCCTGTGCCCATGATGTTGATGTAAGCATCAAGTCACAAAAGTATTTTCTAATTAACAAGGGCGCGTTTCACTTACACTTTGAGACACGCAGTATGCACACTCTCAGATTTTACCTTCATCTCCTCCTGCTCCAAGTCATCAGATGATGTAGGCTCCTCCAGGGATGCCTTGTCTCTATAGCAACAACCCTCATCCTGGCTGTCATTGTCAGAGGTGCCTGACAGTGAGAGATCCATCTGAAATGATGAAGAGATTTAAATCAAATGTTTGTCCAGTTGTACATGTATTTATGCTCTTAATCCATTGACTACGAATCTCGTTAAAGTCCCATAGAGATAACACAGGACACATCCGGTTCACGTAGTCAACAGGTGAAATTTCACACCTCAAATTAAATACTGAGCAAGCTGAAATGGCTGGAACTATCCATAATGTAAAGATGTACCTAAATATTCACAAAATATACATACGATACCGTACATGTAGCCCAAGCGGCCAAGCACTGGAAATTCAGTTGTTGTTTTTTGAAGCAGGCCGTTAAAATTCAAATTAATGTTAGTAGTGTAAATTTTTAGATGTACACAGCCAAACCAGTTTGACCACAAGACATGATCTACATGTTTCATCTAGTAAAAACAAAACACCTGGTGATCAATGCTAACTAGGTCAGAAACTCACACCAGTGAATATTTGGACCAATGCCTAGCAGCTTCTGCTATGACTGTACTCAAATGATTCCAGTGATTAGTGAGCGACAGCTAGTCAGCCAAAGGATTGAAGCTAAACTACCATTTCACAGTTAACAGCTCACAAAGTCACAAATCACTACAAGATGTGATTCTGAACACTGCATTTTATACATGTATCTTTAGCTGACAAATCAAATTGGGCAAAAAGAAGTTGCAATGTTAAATGTGCAAATCAAGATCAAAATCTTTAGATGCTTTCACATGAGTACAGTTTCATTCTTGGTATCAAACTGCAGGGTAAAAGTTTCATATGACTGAATTTGAGAAGAATATCATGCAATTCATGTTATGTACAGTACTTACTGAGTATTTCTCTAAATTCTGACAAACAATTTTGACTGATACCGTAGCAGGCTACACATAGACAACCTAAAATCCTCAACTGTTTACATGTTAAAATTAGCAATGACATAGATCGTAAAACAAGACCAGGAAACTCCTTTTCAGTACCAGTAACTATCATGATTTTTTTTTTCAAATCCACTGGTGGGTACACTGTTATGCATTTATTTTGTGTTTATCATATCAAACACATTATTATACCACATGTACATGTATGTATGTAGCTTTGCTAAATGGTGAATACTGAAATGTTCTCCAATTGTAGTATAGAATTACATACATTACTGCCCAAAATAACACACTTTCAATTCTTCCAGTATTGAAATTTAACTTAAGAAACTGTAAACACAATATCAAAGTCGGGGCCCCAAACTTTTTTTTACCAAAGGGTATATCTGCTCTCGATCACTGATAAAAGCATCTCAATACCTGTATGCCATTTTAAACAATTTTCTATGTTATTTCTGATGTCTCACATGACAATAAACTTTGTGAAATACTGATAAAAAATGTTGAGTAATCACACCAAACACTATATTTGGACTTTAAAGAAAGTAGAGAGCAAAAATTAACAGAAGTATATATACTACATGTATACATGTAGGTCCATGAATACATCATATACAGTCTTTATGCATCAGGCGATGTTTCACAGTTAGCATTGTGTGAATGAATAAGACATATTTTGTAAAGATGAAAAAGGAAAATATTCCTGATCCCCATGGCCATGCAGTATTAAATTCTTAAATTTGATAGAATTAAAGGTTATTGGGTGGAGGTACTTGATATCCCCCCCCCCCCCACTTCCCCATTTACTTCTTGGGGAGGCTACATGTGTAGGGCGTTGCTGTAGTAATTCCAATTTATGTCTGGCTAAAAGATCTTCTCCCAGTCCACGAGGTAAGCATTTCAAATCTGCCTAGCTCCACGGCATGCACCATCTATTGCTTTCACATTGACAATGACGCACAGACAAAAACAGCTTGAAGGTCATCACTTCAAGGTCACTGATTCATGTTCACATGTTCACATTCCTATAGTGCAACCTGCATTGTACACTGTACTGTACTTCTCTTCTACCTCCTGATATCATATAGGCCTACAGTATAGTTATTAATTAGTAAATGTAAAGAATATTATTCAGTGTACCTGCAGTGTACTATTACTAATACTACTCCTACTACTACTACTACTACTACTACTACTACTACTTACTACTACTACTGCTACTACTACTACTACTACACTACTACTACTACTAGTAATAATAATAATAATAGTAAACTATGCAAGGATTCTACTGTGAAAATTTGGTAGTCAAAAGTTGACATATTCTGAAATAACTTCCATCTGGTATACATGTCTTGTGACAGACAAATCTGTTGTGTAGGGTTCTATGGGATGTATTTTTATCGGGGCTCGAGAGAAACAAAATGCTGACCAGCATATTCATGCTTGATTTGGCTTAGATAAACAAATTCAAGATAAATCCTTCCAGCCAGGAGATCCACTCCAGCTGGTGTATCCATTAATATATCTTTCAACCAGTTTGGTTCAAGAGGCATTTTTTTCTCCCAATCATGTCTCACTGCTCGTATACCAAGGACAGAAAAAATTACTCTGCTAATTAAGTCGAGTTGTACATAAATGTAGGTTTGTGAGACTGGCTGAAAAAGGGGTATTTGAAGCATGTGGGCATGTACATATCAGGATCAGGCTTGAGGCTTTAATACACATGTAATGTATGAATCTACGTCCTGAAATCAATGCAACCAAACTGTACACCGAGCATTCTACACACTCACACAGTAGTGACGCAGTGAGAATACATTGTGTACACTGAACACTCAAAGTGACTTTCACAATATAGCCTAGGCACTGTACTTGAAGTTGAACTCTATATACCCACTGTACACTATCTTTGTACAGTTTCCGTACTTTGTACCAGTAGATCTATTTTTATTCCAAATCCTTTTCTTACATAAAGACCCTGAGAGAGTCTGATGATGTGCATTGTACAGTGTACAGGATGTATAAAACTGATCCTACATAATTCAGTGTATTGATCCTTGACCCACTGGAGACTACGTACAAGTTAACTCGTGCTGGGGTCTACATGTATGGAGAATGTGTGATAGTAGAATCAAATCGTCTCCAGTGGGATAACCCCACATAAGAAATGACAGTACTATGCAGGCATAATTTACTCAAATGGACTGTTTACAACAATCCACTTCCTGCTGTAATTTATTTTTGTACTAGAATGTATGAATTCCTACTATGAATATTGTTAATTTGTTGGCTGTATGGCTGGGACTTCATTTGGCTATAATTTTTTAATAAGGCCTAAAAAAAAAGTTGGTGTATTGGAGTAACTGCTCATTGAAAAATAGGGTCGGTAGGGTGGTGTGTTTTTTTGTTGTTTTTTTAATGGGCTACTATCAGCACCCAATGCTTTCACTTTATGAACTATAAGCCCACAATCGGCTAATTCGGAGGCCGCTATTTCTTGCAATAGTTCATCAATGACATCATTCAAGCCAAAGTTGAGGACATTGAAAATAATTTTTGGCCCAAGTGTGCCTGTTTTCTTTACTGCATAAGATGCCATGTTGAGGTAAACAGCTTGATCATCGCTAGCTACATGTAGTAAGCGCAACTAGAGGCTATAGCTAGCGTGGCTGTGGCTCCATATAGAAGCGCACGAAGTGCGTTGTACATGCGCATACGGCTGGAAAATCGCTGTTCTGTCCGCAACACTTCCGGGTTTTCAATTCAATCGCAAAGTCAGCACGATGTGCGATTTCGATACTATCGATAGCAATACAAAGAAAGAAAAAAAAGTAGGGTGGGGGATATTTTTAGGGTCGGGTGGGTTACGCCAAAACAACATTTTTTTTTTAGGCCTAATGACTGAAAGTAAAATACAATTATGTCTCAGATAAAAGACAAAAAAAAGATAAAAAGAAATTTTGCTCAAATTGCAGAACACAGTAAGCATGACCAGCTGACAGGCAGTGGGTGACTACGTACACTACAATGGTTTTATCAAATGGTTGAACTCTGCATGACCTTTGGCTATAGCAGCCGATCAGACAATTTTGGAACTAACGGAATGTGCTCATCACTTTGCAAATTTTGAAATTCATCCATCTAGATTTTCAGCAATATGTACATGTATACTATTACTGTGCCCAGAGGTTCTACATGTACGACAGGTAGGGTTGCAAAGGGTTGGAAACTTTCCCTGGAAAGTTTCTGGAATTTGGTGCCAAGTAATAAAACAATCCATATGATGGATATTTCGACTCACCACCACCCCCCCCTCCCCCCCCCAAAAAAATAGGGAATTCTAACTCAACCAGAACTCCAAATATTGTTGATAGCCATTTACATGTAGTCTAGATTCTGGCGTCTCCAGAAGCTGTCAGGATTCCATACCAAAAGCTTGAGACACATACTTCATATTTTCTGGCCTAACACAATATCAAATGAGGAGCTGTTTGAGAGATGCCATCAGGAGAGGTTGGAGGATATTCTTATAAGAAGGAGATGCGAGTTAAGTTGGGCGTATTCTTAGAAAGGAACCTGATGACATAGCGAGGACAGCTCTGCATTGGACTCCAGAAGGAATGAGAAGACGGGGTCGGCCAAGGAACACCTGGCGATGGACCGTGGAAAGTGAAAGGACTAACCTCCACCAGACCTACATGTAGGGATCGCTCCAGAGAATGGCACAAGACAGACAGGAGTGGAAAGCTTTTGTTGATGCCAGGAAGCATAATGGGCAGTAAGTAAAGTAGATTCTGGCCAGTTTTATTGTACATGTATCAATCTCCCCGAGTGCACAACTTGAACATGAGGGCCCTCCAACAAACATGCAATGACTCACTTACCCGGAAAAAAAATGTATTAGAGGTCGTGATTATGTACGCATATGGGTCTTATACATGTACATGCTGCTAAAATGTGCGCAAGGGGCCAAATATTCATCAGAAGTAAAAACACAGTGAAATCATTTAGGCAATGTATAATTCAGTTACTACCAGAATCATCAGTCCAGATAATCCAGGTTTGTTCACAAATTGTTCCTGATGGGAGTGGCTGTATTTTAATACCTCATTCTCCTGCAATCACTCTCACATCATCCCGCCATCTTGCTCAATTCAGGTCATCTTCCTTTCTCACACCCACATTCTCGAGGTCTCCTTCCACCTGCCTTCTTTGGTCGTCCTCGATAATCGCTCGATTTCTTTGTGTTTGTACGCTGAACTCCAACACTTTTCTGAGGACATGATTATCATCCCTTCTCAAAACATGCCCATACCCATACAGCATACCACTGCAACTCCATTTGCCCTTGCCAAATGCCTGGTCTACCCATTCCTCCAAAACAAGCAAGCATCTCCATCAGGTCCCGCATGACCTCAGTCTTCTTGTTCATTAGTTTCATACTGCATTAGGCTGGAGTCATTACACTTTCTTTTTTATACGTTTCAAACTGTTCCTCAAACGTAATTGTAATAATTTCTTATATCGAGTACAACAAAAGAGTACACGGAAACCTGAAGTCAGTTTAGTCAGATGTTTATTGTACGAGTCGGACGAGTCCAATGGTAATGGAGGAGCTATTACATCAATAGCCAATTGATAACTATAGATGTCTGGCATAGTAAGCAAAAGGTATTATAATTGGTAAGCTTCATTTGGTCCTGGGCCGGTATTCAAATCCGTACTTAAGTCAATTTTTGAGTAATTTTACTTAGTTTTTTACTTAAGACAAATACTTAAGCCAAAGTGGTATTCAATTCCGATTAAGTAGTTTACTTGGCTTAGACAGTTTTTGGCTCAATTTTTAGCCTTGAAGTATTTTACTTAAGTTTATTACTAGGATATGACGTCATTTTTGCTCAGTATCATACTGAAAATAAGAAATGTGGGGAGGTAA
>JZLH01S0141065.1:2886-18477 GCA_001188425.1 Eucidaris tribuloides | reverse complement strand
TCCAATGGATCGTTAGTTGTCGAATCACATAACAACGCACCACCATCATTGACAGCGTTGATGCAAATGATCCTTGCTGGTACAAACATTAAAAAAAATCAGACGGCCACCAACAAAGGTGTAAGTGTGCCTGTGCAATCCTTAACCCAACTTGTAACATTCAACACGATAAAACGAGGAAGGTTGGAAACTGCAGCAGTACGTCACAATGTGGAACTTGAAACATCATTGCCACTTTACCTCTCTTACTCTTCTCATTCATAGCAAAACAAGGAAACGGGACCTTGTTGATGTTCTTTTTCAAAATGATTTGTCTGTATCCTATGATCGCATACTGCAGTATCCACAGATGAGGCCAACAAAATTATAGACATATACAAACATGACGGCGTCGTGTGTCCAACTAAACCGCGAAGTGGGTTATTCACAACAGGCAACCTAGACAACATAGATCACAACCCATCCTCAGCATCAGCACGAAGTTCATTTCACGGAACTGCAATATCACTGACACAACATGTTTCACAGGATGAAAGTGATACCATTCGAAATCATGAGAATGTCGCTGAGAATGAGCAAAACCAGCGACCTAAAATCACAGCCGCCCTGCCTGCATCCCCCTTGCATCTTGCAGTGATGTGCTCCCTGCAGCATTTCCAACTAATAATTCCATTCCCCCAATACCCAAAGGTACGTCCACCCCAAATGTGTCCTCCGGAATACAGCGCGGAGAAAGTCAGTGGCTTTCGTTGGTACAAAGTCTGCAGGAGAAGAAAGGTCTTTTAAGTCAAGAGAATATCTCCTGGTCAGCATAGGTGGCGAATCTGCAGGTTGAAGTTCCTCGGCCATCTGCAATTACATGATTGTTACCCCTGTTCCGTGAGAGTACCCACACATTGGCAATGGTAAAACATGGGATGAACTTAATCAAGCAGGCAACAGAACTAGTTAATCCGGGGCAAGTTCCGGTTCTCACAGTTGATCTACCCCTCTATGCTATCGCCAAGAAAATCCAGTGGACATGGCCAAATATGTACGGCGAAGACAAGTTTGTGGTGATGATGGGAGGACTCCAAATGAGATGGCCCTGTTGAAAGTGATCGGTGACTTCCTAGAAGGAAGTGATTGGACGGGTGTAATGACTAGTGCAGGTGTAACAACTGAGGGAAGAGCCGAGAGTCTTCAAAAAGGTTCGCAAACATCGAGGTCACAAAATGGGCACACCAAGTCACAGCAGCGGCGCTGTACACTCTGCAGCAAAAGGCATACGATAACTACAGGGATTCATGAAAACAGAGGATTTGCAATCATTTGATCTTTGGAGCCAGAAGATGGGTGCAGAGCACTCGCAGTTCTGTTACTGGAATAAAGTTCTACAGTTGGAGTGTCTTCTCTTGGCATTCATAAGATCACAACGGGAAGCCAACTACTCACTGTATGTGGAGACCCTTACAGCGATCGTTCCGTGGATGTTTGCCATGGACCATTACCATTACGCCAGATGGTTGACAGTACATGTAACGGACCTACAGGAACTTCCGAACGATTCCGTGGACATCCATCCTGCATTTGTCTAGGGGGACTTTGTCACTCATCAGAAGTCATCACACAAGTTCTCTGCTTTGGCACATGATCAGATACATGAACAACAGAACGCCATAGTGAAAGGTTATGGTGGGGTCATTGGAATTACTGAGAATAAAGCAGCTCTTCGACGATGGATGGTGGCAGGTTCAGAAATAGCCAGAATCGTGAGTTTGAGGACCAGTTTCAGAGACAGAGGGAAACTGATGACTGTCACCACGAAGAATTGCCTAGTGTCCAGAAATCTTTTGAATCAGATGTCAATAATGCAATCAATCGTTCGAAAAACTGGGGAATCCTTTCGCAGAAGACAGTAATGACTTGTATGTGCTTGATACCAAGGTCATCATGCCTGATGAAGTGATGCACACAATACGAACCGTTGAAGAAATTGGCAAAACACAATTTGATGGATTTGTGGAGAAGCGAATCAAGGAACCTTCAGCCAATTTCTATGATAACGTGTCAAAGAACAATCTGCCTCTATTGTTCAAATCAAATCCCAAGAAAACACCTAGAAAGTCTCAGGCGAAGATTTCCAATATCAAAAGTAATGTGGCACTTTTCTCCCGAACGTACATTTCTTGCCAAGCTAGACATGGTGATCTTGATGCATTCTTTGAACATGAGTGTCATGGGTGGCCTCCGGCATTGGCTGGCGGTATCAATGCAATGCGCCCACCAACCAGCAAAGCTGATCTTGTGCCCTGTTTGGAAGCTTTAGCAAAACGTCCTCATGATGCGCCTAGGCAGTAGTTTGTATTTTTGATGGGGCTGCCTTAGTCCATCAATTAGAGTCCAAGAAGTGCAACAGTGTGGTAAGGACATTCGGCGATTATGCACAGAAAAAGTTCCTTCCATACATTGCTCGAAAGCTAAACGAGGAGACAGTGATGCGTGTTGATGTGGTCTGGGACACCTACAGAACAGACAGCCTTAAAGAAGGCACCAGGCTGGGTCGTGGAACTGGCACACCACTCCATGTAACTGAACAGACGTCTTTGCCACAAAATTGGAGCAGCTTCCTTCGTGTAGACTTCTAACAAAAAGACATTGTTCAGTTTCCTTGCATCTGCTTTGCAAACGATGGATGTTCCAGAAGGAAAACACTTCTAACAACACATGAAGAGAAAGTTAAATCAAATCCCCCTTGTGATGTTTCTCAAATTTAACCATGTACACATGAAGAGGCTGATTCGAGAATGGTGCTTCATGCTTGGCATCCGTATCAGCAAGGGTACCGAAGAATCATCATTCATGCAACGGACACGGATGTGGTTGTGTTGGCCATAGCAATGGCGAGCAAAATGGACGGTTGTGAAATGTGGTTGGCATTTGGACATGGGAATAATTTTAGGCACATTGCTGCTCACACTATTTCGGCTCACGTTGGTCCTGAACGTTCATGGGGGCTTCTGTTCCAGCACGCTGTTTCCGGATGCGATACTGTTTCTGCTGTATCTGGGATTGGCAAAAAGACCGTCTGGGACATATGGAATTCTATGCCAAACTTGGGGAAGGTCTTCAATCATCTCTCACATGCACCAACGGAGGTAACAAATGATGAAATGGACAACATTGAGAGGTTCTTCGTTGTCTTGTACAGTAGAACGTCCCCTCTGAAGAATGTGAACGAAGCACGCAAGCAGCTTTTTGCCCACGGAAATCGACAATTGGAAAATATTCCACCGACAAAGGAGGCACTGCGTCAACACGTGAAGAGGGCAGTCTTTCAGGCTGGTCACATCTGGGGACATTGCAATCCCAGAGCTCCTTTGCCTGCAGATTGGGATGGGTGAAAACTGACGATGATGGGTGGCATCCATTTTGGACAGTAATGCCAGAGGCGTGGAAAGGGTGTCGAGAGCTGATAAAGTGCAAGTGTAAAAAACGGTGTGCTGGAAATTGCAAATGTTTCGCGGCTAACTTATACCGTGCACAGAACTGTGTGTCTGCTCAGGACAATGCTTTCGAGATGAGCAGTAGGTGGAGCAAAATGGATGCTAAACGTCTTGAAACATGTTACCGGCATAGGCCTATCATCTTAACAGTAAACTGGTACCGAAATTATTTTCAGATGGCTCTTTCTTTTGAACTATTGAACAATTGAACTCAGTATAGTACGTTTCGTTGTGTTTGAAATATATCTGCCTTATGTTATTTAAAATCTAAGATATTGATGTACAGCATTTGTCATTGTGGCCATACTGGAATTCAAAACGGCTGCCATATAGTTTGTCAGACTTTTTATACCAATCAGTTATTGAACTCAGCATGTCAAAGTCCCTTTGTACACCAAATTTCAACGATATATGTCATTAACGAGCCAAGATATGGCTTTCCAATGTTTTGTCATGGCGGCCATGTTGGAATTCAAAATGGCGGCTATGTGAATTGTGAGACACGTATAATTATTACAATATTGAACTCAGCATGTCAAAATACCTTTGTGTACCAAATTTCAGCGCCACAGGTCATTTGGAAGTCAAGATTAAGCATTTTCAATGTTTTGTAATGGCAGCCATATTGCCCGAATTCAAAATGGCGGCCATAATGTTGTCAGACACGTCATATTATTACATTATTGAATTCAGCGTGTTAGAATACCCTTGTACACCAAATTCCACCGCCACATGTCATTTAAAACTCGAGATAGGCATTTTCAATGCTTTGTCTTGGCGGCCATCTTGGAATTCAAAATGGCGGCCATAGCGTTTGTCAAACACGTTGAATTATTACATTATTAAATTCGGCATGTCAAAATACCCTTGTGTACCAATTTTCAGCTTCACATGTCATTTCAAACCCAAGATATCGATTATCAATGTTTCGTCATGGTGGCCATCTTGGAATTCAAGATGGCGGCCGATCCAGAGGTCAGATGTCTTGGATCCGGCAATTTTTGAAATCAGTGGCCCAAAATACCCCTATATGCAAAATTTCATGCTTCCCGCCGGATGTGAGCATCTTTTTCACATATCTGCCCGACTAATAGACCAATACCTGATTACAAAAATACGTGTAATATACTACTGACGTGGCCTTCCGTGAGCTTCACACGGAGTCTAAGCATGTAGCTACTGTGGTGTAACTGACGTTATAAACTGTTTGGTGCATTTTTCAATTCTAGACAAGTGCTGACCTTCAGATTTCATAGACACGTCCTTCAATACTCTAACGGCATGTGTGATGATTTATACTGTGCTGTGGGAGGGGGGCAAATGAAATTCCCTGCCTTTAAAGCAATCAGGCAACCTGGCGTTTGCTGCTCGATTGCTTGTTCATGTACTTTCATACCGTGAAAGCGGGTTTGAAAAGAATCACAAGAAGAAGATGATGAAGCAAACATAACGTGCAAACTTGGCGATAATCTTGCCCCATTTATTCTACTCCTCTAATCAAATGATTCGAGATGCCTTCTTGAGAGAGTGACATAAATTCGTGTTAAGCATCTTCTTGTCTGGCGTAATTATAATGCGTTTGAACACCTGAAACGGACTGGATGAGGAAGTAACGTCATTGGATTAAGAAAAGCGTAGTGCATTCACAGATAAATAGGGGTGATGGGGGCCTTCGCAAACCCCCCCCCAAAAAAAAAAAAAATAAAAAATAAAAATATATAAATAAAATAAAATAAAATAAATACAACAGCAACAAATACAACAAATTCCTACTCTCTTAAGAAAAAATGAGTCAAATTGTTCAATCTTTAAGGAATGAATGTCAAAATAGATTGAATTTAGAGTGAATTTCAAGTGAATATGTGTTTTTTTTTTACTCATTTTGGAGTGACTTCAGGCATGTCAGGGATCATTCTGAATCCCCGAGTAAGTGAATTTCACTCTTTTTTACATTCACTCCTTAAAGAGTGAACAATTATACTCATATTTTTTTGTCACAGAGAGTAAAGAAACAGGAAAAGGAAAGACAACGTGTTTGGTAGGGTAGGAATATCGCATTTTTGTCTCTTTAAATCGTTTTATAACACAATCCATTCTCTTAAAAATTGTGTCAATACACTGTATCCTCAACCCCCCCCCCCCACCACCACCAATATAATCATGGCTACGCCCCTGAAAGTACAGGCATTCAGATACGAGATGCACCTGACTTACATGATATCTGAGGCAATTGTCTTTTCCTTTTACGCCAATTTACTTTACTTTACCTAACCGCTCCAACCCCCCCACCCCAAAAGAAAATAATAATAATAAACTAAGAAATAGGAAAAATCATGGCCGTATTATTTGATTTCAACCTCTACGTAGCACTGGACCCAAAAGAATTGTTCATCGGGGAAATATGAAATACATAACTGCTTGGAGCAAAAATATTATAACACATTAGAACACACATGCATATGCACACACACACACACACACTCACACACACACACACAACACACACACACACACACACACACACACACACACACACACACACACACACACACACACACACACACACACACATATGCACACACACACACACATCCTTATGTAACTAATTGAATCACATTACTCAAGAAGAGAATTTGTCACGTGTACAAACATTTGTTTCATAATTTTTTTCTGATTTCATTTACTTGTGAAAAGTCTGACTTCTCTGTTTGGTAATCTACTTAAAAAAAAACGAGTGAAATTGTTCACTCTTTAAGGAGTGAATGTCAAAAAAAGAGTTAATCCAGAGTGAATTGAATTTCGAGTGAACTTGGGTGGTTTTCACTCATTTTAGTGTGACCTCGGGGATCATTCGAGGATTCAGAGTAATCCCCGAGGTTACTCCAAAATGAGTGAAAAAATACACTATTTCATTCGAAATTCGCTCTTTTTTAGCATCCACTCCTTAAAGAGTGAACAATTTCACTCGTTTGTTTTTTTAAGAGAATATATTTTTGTAATTCCCGAAATAAAATAAAAGGCAATAACATCGAGGATGAATGCAAAGCAGATTCATCAGTTCATTTAACAGATTCCAGGCGATATAAGAGATTCCTATATATAGTAAATATCAAGTTAGGGGAAATCCCTTTAGGCCGAGGGTCCGATAGACCGATTATTTTGCATGGTAGCAATGGACGGCATATCTGATAGGCAAAAATCACGATTCTAGGTTTAAAAGCATGAGTGGCGATTGATTATTGTTAGAACAAATATAGTCCTCCCCCTCTTCCTTCATTCTAATTCAAATTGCACAACTAAAACAACCTTAGGTAGATTTTAGACATAAAAATATGGCCGCTATCCTTGGTTTATCAGACGCCTGTGCTATCGGGCTGCAATCATAATGCAGTATACTATTGGGGAGTGAAAAGTTTCGTATCTACAGATAGGCTTTAAAGGCGAATGAAACCCAGACATCTTACTGAATTCAGAGAGTACAGAACGATACAAGATGGGAAAAAGTGAAAGTTTGAGCAATTTTGGTTGAACGGTTCAAGAGTTGTGATTGGTCAAAGTTTATTAATTTTAATCCTTGTTATGGAGGATCCTTAAATTGGCAACTCTACCCATTTTTCAGATGAAAGTGTGGAGAACTTCCCATTGGATTTGTACACAAATTTTCAATTATTTGCAGTTTTCTGAAGTGTCAGTTGAGAAAGTATCTAAATTCTTTCAGAAAAACATGTAGAATCATTTTGCCAGGACACACTTGCACAACAAGCAAGAACAAATCAGATATTTGATAAAAAGTGAGAATAAGTGAAAATTTGTGTACAAAAAAAAAATGGAGTGTTCTCCACACTTTCATCTAAAAAGTTGGTAGAGTTGACAATCCTCCATAACAAGGATCAAATAAACTTTGAACAAACATAACTCTTGAACCGTTCAACCAAATTTGTTCAAACATTCACTAATTTCCTTCTTGTATTGTTCTGCAATCTCTGAATGCAGGAATGTGTCTGGGTTTTATTCCACTTTAAGTGAAGGAGAAAATGTGCATAAATCAAAGCAAATTTGTACACAGTCAGACAGTGCATGCATACTCTTATAAATTCCAGGTCAGACTGAGTCAGAGATAGGATCCGTTGATGTCACTCTTGGAAAAGGGTCAGGTTTCACCACATTCCGGGTCAAGTTTGATTCAGACCAAAATCCGGGTCAATTTGACTCAGATTTTGGTCGAACTTAATCAGGAATTTGGTTGAAACTGACACTTTTCCGAGTCAGTCAGTCATTTTTAAGAGTGTTCGTCTTGTAATACAATATCCCAGTTGATTTTTTTTTTACAGTCTGTATACCGTCTTATTGCATCAATTGATAATTTATGAATACATGCCTGTATTTTAGACTAACTTTTATCGATTATTTAAGACATCAATTAACAATGTTTCCCATTTTAGAGCTACACGATTCCCCATGCTACTAGTCTCATTGATAATGTGTAGATATGAAGCCCTGAAAAATTGCAGTTTAAAAGTTTAGAAGTGGTTGCTTCGAAAAAGTGAAAAATCAATCAGTTTTCCCCCATATAGACTGCTGGGTTATAATATTTTGTCCCCATGCAGGACATTAATTAATGTGTTGATTATCCTTAGGTACTTTGCTAATGACAGCATAACTGTCTAAAGTTCTGTGTTCTAGGGTGTGATTGTCCTTTCAAAAACTAGCATGCAGTTTAAATGTCAACGTTTGTAAGTTTGTAAAGGCCTCCACTTCGGGCTTCCATAATGTAAATCAGTGCCTGTAAATAAAGAGGAACTCTTCCTAACGTACAACTTATTTTGTTAATTTTGTTTGTCTCTTTTCTCTGTTTTCTCTTTTCGTTTCCAGTTTAAGGAGAAATCCAAAATGGCGACTACGACTATAGTTCTTGGCGTCGTCTGCGGCATAGGGGCCGCCATCTTCTTCATCACCCTCTACATCGTCTACTCGTACTCCCGCGCATGCGCACGATGCAAAGACAAATCTCTGAAGGAGCAAGAGGCAGCGGGGACCATAAGCATAGCCGAACCGCCCAAGGTAGCAATTATTTGATATTCCTTGGACGATTTTCTTCCGCGTGTATTTTTGCACCAACATGTGTAAAAATTTGATGAAAGTATTGGCGAATTTGCATTTGAGGAAATTGTGTTTGTAATTATGTTGTTGGCTTCAAGTAACTCGGGAATATTTTGATATTTTGGGGGTAAAATTGTCTAAATTTACCGTCCCATTCATACGGTTACGTCCCTGATGTTTATAACTGTGTTGTGAATATACGCCAGAAACATATGGCCTTACTGAGCCACAGGCGCAATCATAACACAATACACACAATGTCGATAGAGCTGAGATTTCTAAGGTATATGTGAAGGGGCTAAGAAAATTGCGGTATTAGATTTTCCATAAAGTTACACCAGTCCATTTCTTATACGATTTCTTCTTTTAAATGTCATAAGCCATTATAAACAAAGTTTAGTATTGGTATTGGAAATAAGAGGCTTTATGGGCCACCAAAAGGCGATGTTATGTGGCTTTTAGTGGTTCATCAAAGTTACACCCCAAAAAACAGCTACATATGGCAAATACTGTTTGGACGATGTGCCTATTCAAGAGCGTGAATATTCACCCATTTCTAGTATCATTCACTTTTTCTGTTAACTTAATTAATGTTGCTTATATACATGAACAACACGTCAGAAAAAAATCTGACATGTCCCTTTAATCATCTTAGGTAACCGTAGGTGAAAAAAGTAATAGTAATTGAAACTCTATTAGACTTAGTCTATCATTCCTATTATAGGTGACAGGAATTACTGACGAAAATCTCATTAAGAGGTGACGCACTGCCCTTAATCGAGTGAAATATTTTCACCGAACAATTTCCGACTTGGAAAAAATTACATTGCGTGTGAGTCATGGATAAATATTTCATCTAGATCATCTTTCGACCAAAAGAGGTTGAAGAACTAATATCAGCATCATAACTGTCACCAAGTCTATGTCTTAAACTCCAAGTAGCGGAAAGAGAGTTTCATATTTATGTAAATGGATTTAAATTGTTCTCTCTTGGTTTAGTTTGTTTTTTAAATCATGCTTCGGGGCAAGGCCGAATTGAGGTGACTACATTCATCTTGCGAACATGCTTTATACTTTTTACAATGAATATGTAAACGACACATTTTTGGGGCAAGGCCGAATTGAGGTGACTACATTAATCTTGTGAACATGCTTTATACTTTTTACAATGAATACGTAAACGACACAAATAGTGAAGATGTTGATGTGGTAGTTTATAGTCTTGTATCAATCCGTAAGCACAGTGTCAGGCAACTTAACATTAAACCCCCCCCCCCTGATTATTGTACGACCGATCGTACCTGTTTGTTCACTGCAAAAATAAGGTGATGAAATGTATACAACATCGGATCCTGTCCAATTTGAAATGTACATGTAGTGTTAAATTTCAGCAGTCCGGGTGTGATTTAAACACCAAAATAACATTTTTAACACAAAGAATACCAACATTGTTTTAAACTAACACATTTCTGGCATCTATATTGAGCAACACCAGAGGCGTAAAATTCAAAACCATGGATTTTGTAGTGCATACAACGAGTGCCACCGCAATTCTCTGGAGAGTATCCCTAGCCCGGCTGCATTAGCCAGGAACGACTTCATTCACCGATGGAGAGAGGTAATGCGGACGAAGTGTAATTACCCAAATGACACAAACGCAGCGACGGGACTCGAACCTGAGTTATTTTGTTAGAGATTCCACGACCTTACCACTTAACCACGCCCCTTCCACATAATGACGCAAGGCGATGATCACAGTGATTTCGACCGTTGTTTGAAATTTCGATGAAAATGACCGATTTTGAGTTTTAATGTTTGTTTTTGTTCATACGTGTAGAATTTCTTCATCCCCAAGGAAAGAATCGCCATCCAACCCGGGGCCACCCGAATCCAATCACCGCCCCAGAAAATCGAATCTCCGAACCGCTCGGATCCCGAACTCAACAGCATTAGTACCAGCGACTCCAGCAACAACGGCTCGTTCAACGGCTCCTTCGAATCCGAAATCGGCACGGTCAAACCCGAACTCTATCCGAGGAAAGACGATTGCCTGGTCATGACGTCATCGGATCAATACTGTATCCATGGCAACGGGGCGACGTGTCGGACGAAAGGGCAGAAGAAGATTGGCCGGTTACACGTCAAGCTGAAATACGATTTCAATAAGTCGGACTTTGTGGTGAAGCTGGTCGAAGGTTAGTATATATGAGAGGATGAGGAGTCGGATGTGTGTATTCATGTTTTTAATGAGTAAGGGGGAGGAAGCGACGGCGGTGGATGTAATGAGGGTTTTGAACGTTGAGGCGGTTGTGGTCGCTCATAATTGATATGAACTTTTTCTAGCGTTGATCTATTCTCCCACAGCTGAAGTTTAATTTGGCAAGATGGGTTCAAGTCAAAGGCCGGCGCCAGCAGAGGCTGTGGGGACGAGAGGGGGAGGCGGCAGCCCTAAAAAGTTTTCAAACTACAGAAAATCATGTGGTTTTCGTAGTGTATTGCCATATAAATTTAGGTCTTTTATTAAATTTCCGCCACCCCCCCGACCAGCGCACCCCCAGCCCGCCACCCCCACCCCCCCGATTGTTTATCCCCCCTAAGATTTAACGCGCTGGCGCTGCCCCATGGTTTTCATTTGGAGTTCAGGTTGCAGGGTTTGATATACGTTTACCTGACATTTACAGGGTTTTTTCGCTTGCTTAATAACACTTTAATGAAAGAATGTCCGCAGCCTCTGATCCGTAATTCATTGCAATGTCATAATTTGTTGAACAATTCACATTTGAATATTGGTGAGAGTTGTTGCAATTGGGGGTTTTTCCTTGTTTATGCGATTTAGTGGATCATAGAAGGTCCGTGGCAGACTGGTTTGCCAACAACTTCAAAATAAGGCGTATCGGACAACTCAACCCAGGACACAGCTCTCACCGAGACGACTCTTATTCGATAACTGCCCCGGAGGAATCTCCCCGCGAAGGAGCGATACTCCCCTTGGCGGGACGACTTCCTACGGGGGGGGACAACTCCCGCAGGAAGGGCAACTCTCTCAGAGGACAACTCCCTCAGAAGTCTACTCCCCCGGAGGACTACTTCCCTGCAGAGGGCAGAAATTTTAAACTAATAGCATTATTTAACATCTCGGGGGGGGGGTGTCCTGGGAGGGTTTCCTTGAAAGGGGAAATTTGTCCTCGGGAGGTATTGTCCTCCGCAGGAGCTGTCCTCAGGGGGAGTTGTCCTCTATGTGAACTGTCCTCCGGGGGAGTTGTCCTTCAAGGGAGTTATCCTCGGGGCAGTTGTCTTCCGGGGAAATTGTGCTCAGGGGGAGTTGTCTTTCGATGTATTTGTCAGGTGGGATGTTGATTGCTTGGCACCTGATATAGGTAACAGTAGGTGTATGTGGGTGAAAGTAAATGACAAAATTAACACATTCACCCGCCTCTTCAAAATGCAATACTCAATTTCAACTGACAGGAAGTAATAATCCCGTTGCTATTGAAGGGGATCTAAAATCATTCAAATAGACACAGAGAGAGGACCTATTTGATTTAAGACATCCCACGTTAAAAGAACAGGTAGGAGGGAAAAAAACTTGGGCCCAATGTATTCCACGACCCCAATTCTAATGTCTATGACAAAGCATATTTCTTTAATTAATGAAAGGTTTCTAGAGTGAAGTGGTATACCGTATATATACTATTAATGCATTTATTATGTTGGATCAGCTGTGATCAAATCTTGGTTAATCCATAATAAATGTCAGTCGTAACATTTACCCTCATATCATATAGAAGACACGAAGATATTTGCTTGGAAATATCAATGCCCTATTTTTAACAAAGATATTGATTATATGACGGATAAGCAGGACAAAATACACAAACTTGGAAAAAACAATTCTGACTTGTTTTGTAAAGTTGATGCTAAGCAGTCAATAGTGATTGAATATGAATACCAATATACCACGTAACAGTAAACTGAGTATACTATAATTCCCTATCTTTGTTCGAATGTGAGGAATTTGGGATTTAATCTGGATTTCTGTGTTTTACTCAAACTGTATATTCTTGCAAAGGAATAGGAATGACAGATATTGGTGGGACAAAACGAAATAAACGAACACACTCAAAACACACACATATATACATGATGACATAAATGGTACCCCGGAATACCAACTAGAAATCCGCCATTTTGTTGAATAATTTTTTTTTTCTAGCACTGTACCCTGGGTTAACCAAATTATGTAGTGTTATGTAATAGGTGTGAAAGTAACAAATGTAGCTTCATTTTTACCCTTTTTTTAAGTTTACGCCGTTTTGTTGAGCAATTGCGCACACTGATTTCAGTGATCATAACTGAAGAAAATACATGTTTGGACACAAGGGGGCGCTGCACAACGCGGTACACCGGGGTACAACGGTACCCCGGGTAGCGCGTGGTGCATCACATGTAGAAGCATAAATGTACATGTATGTGAAAGGTATCAATTTCTGCGTTATGTAGAAATACAGATAAGCTTAAAAATACACGTCTCATTTAAACATAATAGCCATGGATAAAGTACAAGTAGTTGGGGGTAAACAGAAGGGCATTTACCTATATCTTCTAAGCAAGAAAGGCATTAATATTGTACAAAATTCATAGCATTAGTGTCTTCCTAGACGGTCTGGTAAGTTAAGGCTTAAACAGACAAAGTATAGTTGACGTTGTTATGCAAGGGTAAAACGTGACATCGTTTGGTTAGGATGTTCGGTTTTATTTTTTATTTCATTTGAATCATTTATTATAATATTTGTTTAAAACAAAACGAAATAAAATTCCACACGCATAAGCACTCATAAAACTGGAAGATTTAATGAAACACAATGACATGCGTACGTGCTCATAAAATAGAATAATTAATGATATAGCAACAAAGAAGGAATAATTTCTTGTATAAACATAATAGGAACAATATAATAACAAAGTGTCCTACAATAGCAACTTAGATGGTCGTAAAATAGAGTATACGATGTACATGTAAATACTGAAAAATTGAATATCAAATTGCGTCACGGTCAGGCTATAAATCATGCGAAAATGAAAACAAACGTTAGTTTGACTTTACCTAAAAGGAATAGAAAATTACTGGGGAAAGCGATTAATAAATATATTGTCATCGTAAAGCCGTAATAGGGTAAAAATAAATTTATTCTAATACACTTTCAGAGAAAACGCAACAAAGGAGCTCACCAATCAGTCGACCATTACTCGGTTTTATGATTGCAGAAAGTAAGTTGTATTAAAGGGATTTTGAATCAGGTCTATTTGTACGGAATGTTATTCAGACAATTATGATACAGTTTTCAAGAGGAAAAATACAGATTGTAAATTAAAATTAACGCAACTATGGATCATTGATATAAATATGGTTTAAAAGTTCTTTTGCGATAGTCCTTACGTGTGATTTAACGTTATTTAGGTGAAAAGAGAAAATAACAATTAGTATGAAATCTGATTGAGCTTCAATAGTTACATACAAAGAGAATTATTTGATCCTTCTTAAGCTGTTAAGAGACTGGTATATAATTTAATAATCCATGTGCTTATTGTTACAATATTAACATGGCGGTGCGGGAAATCCGTTTTTTCAAATGTCCGGGGGCGACAATAGCACATGCAGGAATCTGCCCAAACCATATTTTTGGGCGGGCAGCCAAAATTTTTCTACACACAGCAAATTGCCAGCCAAACAATTCTGACAAGCGGGGGGGGGGGGGGGGGGGCCCGCCTACCGAAACCTTATTTTTGCACAGCCAAAAATTTCGTACTCTGCCAAATTGCCAGCCAAACAATTTTAACAAGCGGGGGGGGGGGGCCGAAGACGACACGGTACTCGAAACCTATAATTTTTGCCAGCCAAAATTTTTCTAAACAGCTGCGCAATTGCCAGCGCAAACAATTTCTGACAAGCGGGGGGGGGGGGGGGGGGGGCGCCTTCCAAAAGCCATATATTTGGGCGCCAAGCCGCCAGCCACTTAAGTAAAATTTTTCTTTCCTAGAAAAACCTCGGCCTGCCTATAAGTATGCGGCCAGCCCGGAAACAATTTCTGACAAGCGGGGGGAGGGTGATGGGGGGGTGGGGCGCCGTCCAAAACCATATTTTGGCGCCAAAGCATTTGTTCTTTCTAACTCTGCCAATTGCCCGCCAAATCACAGTTTTCTGGTCATGCACATGCGAAATTCGTGGGAACATTTGATATTGTGTCCGGCCCACCTTCAAAATCGTGGGGGGGGGGGGACATGACCCCCGTCCCCTGGATTTGCGCCCCTGAATATTAAACATATGTCTCCAATGAACCTACAGACAAACTATATATATATACCCCAGCACAATTTCATACAAAATGATATTCTACACATGCAACCAAAGAGAATAATGGACTGAGTACTAACTTTAGGTTGTTAGCCACCAAGGCAACACGTTTTTGCAGATTATTATGAATAATTTATAATTATTGCATCGGTATAATGCTTATTTTATGTACCTATCACGAGGCGAGGTAAGTATATATTGTTTCTACATATATTTGCTTTGATTCAAAATATTGTTTTTATGGGTTTCTTGCAACAACCTCGTCTGATTATTCCTGACGTGATGGGTATGAGATGTCACTGGATGTTACTGGAGAATTATAACGCGTCACTTTCAAAGGCACTCTTCCGCAGCACAGAAACAACAACAACAACAAAAAAACCATCATGCCCTGCCTTAGATTTTTGATGAAGGACAATGTCTGTGAAATCTGAAGGTCAGTGATTACCTAGAATTTCAACAATGCGCAAAACCAAAGGCCGTTTAGTGTACGTTCTATGCAATAAATTTTGGTCTCTACGAGACAATAATTCAAATCAGAGTCCAACTGTCACTATTCCACTAAAACTGAGTTTCTAGCTTCTAAATTTTGCTAAAGGTTCTTAGATGGTATTTTCTTCAATATGCCAATGTATTTACACAATGCCTGACAAT
>JZLH01S0141013.1:0-24352 GCA_001188425.1 Eucidaris tribuloides | reverse complement strand
TTCTAGTTAGAACGAAACCCAGACCGATGAATTCATTTCGATCAACAGCAAATCAAAGTCCAGTATCTACTGTTTTAACAGGACTTGCTCTGTTTCTACCTTATGCTATGGTCACAAATGAAAGCGGCGACCGCCCGAACTATAGCCTGCTCGGGCGCCACTGGAATTTAGTCATCACCCAACGATTTTTGGAGAAGTTCAGCGGGCTGTAAAGCCTCAGCGATGCCCAGGCAGTGCCCTGTCGATTTCCTGTCGGTCGCCACTCGGGTTTAAGTAAACCCCCCCCCCCCCAAAAAAAAAAAAACTAGTTAAAATCGATGGAGCCTCTCCGTGCGGCGACCGGGCAGTGACCGACTGATGACTGACCGATTTCCGGGCGGTTTCCCGCCATTCATCGGACGATTGGTGGTCTCCCACCGGCCATCAGGTGATTTTTAAGAAATCGGCCGGTGGCCCGCCGGTGATCGGCAGGGCCCTGCATAATAAGGCGTACTGGCGGCAGACCGCTGGGCCCCTCGGGGATTATTTTTCACTGGCAACCCGGTTATATTTATGTGGCTGCCCCATGCACTGGCCATTAACAATACAGCCTTTCCACCCCCCTTGGTTTTCTACTGTGCTTTTGGCATATTATTTAATGAAAACTATAGAAAATGCATGTGGCCTTTTTAAAAACTTCGTACAAAAATCTAGCTGTTGTCTCTTGTGGAACGCGCTGCATTATGAAGAGTTCCTTAGCGATATCCGGGCATGCGCCGAGCAGGAATCATGCGGATGCCGACCAATTTAGAATTCACCCGCCCAGTGACCGACCGATCTTCCAGCGGAAAATGTTCGGCGACAGGGTGGCGACCGCGTGGCTACCGCCCGATAGCCTTTGATTCAGCGACTTCGATTTTTCGATGCCCTAAAAACCAGCGGTGCCTGGGCGGCTACCGCTCGATGACAGGGCGAAATTGGCTAAAACTCGCCTCCCGCCCGCCGAGCAGGCCAATTTTTGTATTTGTGACCACAGCATGACCACAGTTTTAGATGTTTGTCCTGACTGGCGCCACCAATACCTATATCAATTATCAAATGATTAATGATTAAATACGTACAACAAAAACTTATTTAAGATCCATGCTCATGCACACCACTGCCCATATCGCTCAAAGCGTCACCCATCAAAGTATACACACCCAAGGGTACATGTGAATTAGTCGTTCGTTTTCTCTGGACCATCCTTCTCTAGTTCTTGCTTTTTGCGGCGCCGTTGGCATAATGGTATACACACCGTTTTAATCGAACGATCTGGATTGATTCTAATCCTAAAGCTGTGGTCACAAAAACAAAAATTGGCCTGCCGGGCGGCGAGATTTTAGCCCATTTCGTTCGGTCACCGAGCGGCAGCCGTACGGGCACCGCGGTTTTTAGGGCATCGGACAGTTGCCGCTGAAGTTTTAGCGCGCAGTTAAAATTCTAGCGGCGGCCTGTCGTATCGCTTCGCCGCCCAAAACACGCCCGGTGCTCGGAGAGGCTCCGCCCTAGAACCGACCTAATCGATCGGTCGCCGTCGAACGATTTGGGGCAAAAATCGAAGCCCTTAAATCAAAGGCTGCCGAGCGGTCGCCGCCCGGTTGCCACCCGGTCGCCACCCTGTTGCCGAACGGTTGTCGCTGGCAGATCGGTCGGTCGAAGGGAGGGTGAATTCAAAATTGGTCGGCATCCGGATGGTGCCAGCGCGGCGCATTCACGGATATCACTAAGGCACTCCTCAGCGCGCTCCACAAGAGTCAAAAGCTAGAGTTTTGTACGAAGTTTTCAAAAAGGCCACATGTATTTTCCCCGGGGGGTCGCTCTCCACACGGCCTGTCTCCCACCCGTGTCCAACAACCTCAGAAATGCACCCTAAACGGCGTTACCTATATAACCAAATTTGCAATCCTAAATGGCGTAACACATCAGAAAAGCAACCCTAAGTGGCGTGACTCTCAGGAAATCAACTTATTCTGATACCCTAAGTGGCGTGAACAGGGAATCCACTAAGTTGATACCCTAAGTGGCGTAAACAGTGAAATCAACTAATTTGATACCCCACCAAGTGTCCTTCTCATCTAGAACATTATTGTACATTGCGCAACCCGAAGAGGTTCACTTAACAATTCATAAATAATTCTCCTGGAGATGTTATTAGATCCACACACAAAATTGCACCCATAAATGGCGTAATCTACACAACCAAATTAGTATCCCTAAATGGCGTGACATGTGAGAAAAGGCTACCCTAAGTGGCGATTGCCAGCGAAAGGTGCTGAAAACGCTACCCTTTTCCCAAAAGACGTCGACGACGTCCGAGGGCTGGAAAAGGGACCCTTTACGACGCTTTTTCTGGACGCGGGTGCGTAGCAGGCCGTGTGGAGAGCGACCCCCCCGGGGTATTTTCTTACAGTTTTCATTGAAAAAAATAAACAAAAGCACAGGAGAAAACAAATGGAACAGGGAAAAAAAACCTGTACGGTTAATGGCCAGTGGAGCATCCATATAAGTATAACCAGGTTGCCTGTGAAAACAAAAATCCAGGAGGAGCCCAGCGGTCCTCCGCCAGTACGCCTTTATACCTGCAGGGTCATACCGATTAAACGTCATCACGTGGTGTTGGTATGATTGTATCCTCTGTTTTCCCCATAAGATCTGGACTTATTCTGTTTCTGTGATAAAGTTGTGTCAAGATTGATCTAAATTCTTTCAGTCGCCACCAGTAAATCAAGGGATTTATGATTAAATTTGCGCTGAACGCAAAATTTGTGAGACGGAAAAGCCAAATTGGGAGATACAGTCTCGTGCAGGCCACTGCCCAGAACGCCCATGGCAGCAACCAACAAAGTACCGTGGAGCCGTAAACCAACCCAAAGGTGTGAAGTAGCCGCTTGTTTTCTTTCATTCTTCTCTCACTCATTACATTTCGGTGTCTTTTGATCGCGGTCTCGTAATAAAATGAAGAAATAAAACACACCAGTGACGAAAACACACACAAACGACAGGAATAACGGCATCGCGAAGTCGTAGATATAGTTATTGGGAAAGAGATCGGCAATGTAGAAGCCTCCAATTAGACATCCCATTATCCAGCTCATGACGCAGGCCGCGATACAGCGAGGCGTCGTGATGATGTGAGGGCCCCAACGGATCGATGCGAACGGTAACGAGTCGGTAGATGGCCACGAAGAGGATGCTGAGATTGGACACCGTCACGCAAACGTAAAAGACGAAAACGGTAACGAGAAATGCAATGGCGTCCTTAAATGAAAAAAGGATAAGTTACATGTGGATTAACAGATGTTTGAAAGCAAAATCTACGTTGAATATCCACTACACTCTAATTAAAATGGTTCCTTATAGCTTGGTCCATCAGACAAAGCACCGTGCTAATATGGTACTGTATACGTCAGAAAACAACATAAAACCTCTCGAAAAGGGTGTAAAAGCATAATGTGATTTTGTAAAAACTAATTGAACAAATATTACTGTGTATATTTACTAATTAAAAAAATTGTGAAGGGGGCCTTTATGCCTTCGCATCGAAGGTGATGAGTCATTATGTTTTCGGGTTGTTTGTCCGTCCGTCCGTCTGTCCATGCGTTACCAGTTCTCGTTACCACAATAACTTAATAACGGCCGGTCAAATTTGAATGAAACTTGGGTAAGTATCAACTATTATTCATCAATTAAAGGTAAATAACATGGGGTAGTCCTCAACTTAAGCTGAAACTACTCTAGAATCAAGTAAACTATGCAAGGATTCTTGCATTTAATGAAATGATTTAATGAAATGATAGTCATGGTTATATGAGGTCAAATTAGATAGCCTATGTAAAAAGATCTGCGAACTTTGAACTTTCAACTCCGAATTCTGATCAGTTAAAGGTAAGTGACATAATTGGGAACACTTAAAAATGCCTCAAGAACCAAATGAGTTGAAATATATACCAACTATACACTAGCAGGAGTTGATCTCCCACCTGGGAGGATTTGTCTATAATTTGTTTACTTAAGGAGAATGAAGCATAAACATAGGAGTATCTTATTTTTTTTCCGGGGACGATAGAGCCACACAACAGGTTTTCGTGCTTAGAGTGATATTGACATTGTTTACTTTAGAATGAGTCAACGTTTGACTACAAGATTTTCACAGGAGAATCCTTGCATATTTCACGTCGATCGGTCGATACTGTTCTTGTTCTATAAAGCGATCATAGAGAGTATCATCATGCACGATTGTGTTGTATGGTTTACTGGTTGCCGTGAAATAGATCTCATAATGTTGAAAAGGATAGTCAAACAGGCAGAAAAGATAATAGGGCGTACAATGGACTTGGAAGACCTATGTAAGGATAGAATTGTACAGAAGGCAAAATCGATAGTTAGTAATTGCCTTCACCCACTTAACAGTAACTACAAGATGCTCAGGTCTGGAATGAGATTCAGATCCATGCGGTGTAGAACGTCAAGGCTACTTGACTCTTTTGTTCCCAGTTCTATCAGAATGTTGAATGGGGAGAGGGCTACAATTAACTAAGCTCTAAACTAGGGGGAGGGAATTATTGTAAGTGCAGTGGAAGTAATATTTTCTTCATTGATTTATTATTTTAGGCTACAGAATTTGCTTAGATGAAATTATGGACACAAAGCCTCCCAATATCAACGTTAATATGTTCTGTAGAATAAGTGTAATTATAGAAAAGTTAACAATGAAGAAATCGCACTTCTCCGGACCCAAAATTAATTTGTATACAGTATTATATATACAGTGTTACTACGGAATTGCAAATACTCAACTCATCCGGGCCCCAATGAATTGACACACGTTTCTAATCTATTCATCTAGCTGCTGTAGTACACACACACACACACACACACACACACACACACACACACACACACACACACACACACACACACACACACACACACACACACACACACACACACACACACACACACACACACACACACACACACACACACACACACACACACACACACACACACACACACACACACACACACACAAACATGGCACACACCACCCACATATCACACACACACATACACAAGTACACATCTAAAAACTGGCGCAGCCTCACACTCACACTGTCAAATGCTCCTTAAAGTACGAATGTATGTATTTTGTATAATGTATTTTGTATCTAATAATATTGTTTGTATTTGTACTGTTGTTATATTGTTATATTTATGTCACATCCATGTAAACAAACTAAATTTCCATTGATTTTGGACAATGAAATATGAAATCTGAAATCTGAAATCTAAATTGTACATGTACATGCATGAGCGCATTTCAACTGAATTGAGGTCGGAATGCGGGGCATACCAATCCACTGAGGGCAGTTGAACCGCTCTAGTTCATCTTTTTTTAAATGTATTGCTCAAAACTGTATCGTTAGAGAGCGTGTGATTTCCTGGTAATTAAAAGATGATATAGGTCTATTTTATCTAAAAAAACACAGGACAGAAAATTAATTTTTCGCCATTAACCAAAACTGTTCAGTTTTTCAAAGGTTGTTTATTATTTATCCAGCGTTGACAGCCAAACTATCAATTATTGATGTTTATTAGACCATTTTGTCACAACAACGACACTATTATCGCTTTGTTTTATGGGCGCTTCTCAAAACTAGTTTTTAATTAAAATGTGCTGTTGACGAGATTGTTTTGAGATCAGAATAATGCTAATAAACACAAGGAATGGTGTCGCGTGACCAAGTAGGGTACCTCAAAGGCAAGGTCCACCCTGACGTCAACTTGGATTTAACAAAAGCAGAATAATGGGAGAAACATATTAATGACAGTTCGGCGAAAATCCACCAAAGAATAACAGAGTTATGAAATTTCAAAGTTTGAAATTTGTGACATCACATGCGAGCAGCTCCCCCATTGTCAATTAATATAAATTCCATAAAAGTGCCATTTTCTCAGAAAAAATTGAAATGATGAGACCTATGCATTCAAAGTATAATTATGGAAATATTAATTTATATATGTTTTCTAATAAAAAATAATTATCACGAACCAATAAAAAGTGGCAACTTATTGAATTGATATTACATGACATATGGGAGCTGCTCGTATGTGACGTCAACAAAATTAAAACTTTGAAACTTCATACTCCACTATTTTTGTGATTTTCGCCAAACTTTCATTAATTTATGTTTCTCTCATTGTTTTGCTAACTTGAACGCCAAGGATGTACTTGCCTTTAAGACTGTATTTTTTCTGTTAATTGTATGCCTTTCCTGCACTTAGGCAAACACCAGATTTAGAGTACTAAACTAATCTAGTATTATTAGTACATGTATATTTACTTCAAAATATCTGAACTTAAGTTTAACATAACACACATATAAAAAATAACCGCTTTCATTGTATCGCGTATAGGATTTGATAACGTGTTTTTTCACAATTGATTTGATGATAGGCTTATTACCGTGATGTGAACGAAAGAATACGACAACTGGACGAAACCACCGATGAATCAGTCAGTGCCAGGTTGAATGTAAAGATGTGATGTTGCTTCTTTCAAACTTCGATGAAAATAATCAAAACGAGAATGCATCCATTCAAAAGCATGCGCGATTGTCAATCCGGTACATTGAATGACAAGGTGATAACGGAAATATAACTGGTGCAGTCCTTCTTCTGAATCATTTTCACCGGATGTATTGGAGGCGTTTCAATTCACAAAACTCTCAGATTTCATGGTTACTCTCTAAAAGAAAAAAGATAATGGAAATTAATTTTAATTGAGTCAATAGAAAGCGAAAATGTGGCTTACTTTCACTCCGAATGGGGCGAATAAACAGGGTGGCCCAGAAAGAATGCTACGAGTATGATCGCTAATTCTTCACCATTATCGGCAAAATGTCATTAATTTTCATTTCGTTGATTAGAACATTCTTTTCCCAATAAAAGAATACCAAGATCATTGATTTTGAGTAAGGCGTTTTTGATTCTAGGGCCATTTTTCGGAGGCAAATACAAATTCCCAAAATTTGCCAATTTTCAACAACGGCGTCATTGAACGCCGAGATATTCTGGCGTCTCAGCTTGCCATACCGGACAAACCGCGATGACAATGGAGTTGTAGCTCGCATCGTCTTGCTTATGAATGCGAGGCCTTCCAGCCCTTTTGTCATCGCGGTTTGTCCGGTATGGCAAGCTGAGACGCCAGAATATCTCGGCGTTCGGATGACCGCCGTTGTTGAAAAATTGGCAAATTTGGGAAATTGCATTGCCTCCGAAAATTGGCCCTAGAATCAAACCGCCTTACTCAAAATCAATGATCTTGGTATCATTTTATTGGAAAAAGAATGTTCTAACCAACGAAATAAGACTCAATGACATTTTGCCGATAATAGTGAAGAAATTAGCGATCATACTCGTAGCATTCTTTCTGGGCCACCTTGTATATACAGGGACTCATTCCGGAATCCCAAATGATCTACGTTATCAACCAATAAAGAGTTAGTTTTAAATCAAATTCATTCCTACATTGTTTCTTGAGACAATTATTACGATTCTGGTACTGTATTAAAAACCCAAGTTATTTGCTATTTACGTTTGCCAACGTATTTAGTTGATGGGTGTTTATTTAACAATGTGTAAGATTGTGCTAATTTCGGTAAATCTATTAAAATGTGTTGCATTCACAACAACCAATGCCTTAATCTGTAACAAGCTAATAATAATTAAGAATTGTCTGTTACAAAATGCATTCGAATTGTCATTTTTACAACATATTTTTGCATGTTTTTTCCACTTAATTGCAATTTTTAATCATTACAAATGAAATGAAGGCGGTAGCATCGGGTGTGCCATAAAACAGATAACTAACATTCCGGAGTTAGTCAGGTACTAAATGAGTCCGCTTTCTTTCAACCTCTGAAGAATATTGGAGGGACTTTTCCACACTGTAAAGGTATAGTCCTGTAAACCATATATACTCTGCAACTCAGCTAATCTTTACAGATATGATTAAAATAAACATTATTATTGAATTGAATTTATTTTCCACATTTCCATTAAAAAGCATACAAATATTTACAATTTACAAACACATATATAATAAATAAATACAATAAAAACACACAAAAAAACAAAACCAATGACTTAACAAATAAATGTAAATGTGGCGGAATCATAAAAAGTTAAAAAAAAACTTATTAACATGATCCCGTGAAGGAAAAAGATTACAAGTAAGTCTACAAGACGAAAAGACAAGACAAGCATTGTTGATTAAATTGTTCAAGGTGAAATTATACAAAAAATAATAATTAATTACAGTGGTATCTTATGGATATTTACATATACATATGGGTTACGATACAATTTTGTTCAACAAATAATTTTTCAATTTCTTCTTAAAATTTTGTAAAGATTTGCAACTTTTAAAAAACATTTACACACTTCCTCCCAACGTTATCCGCATTAAGACAAAACATTTCATTAAAGGTATTGGCTAACATTTACCACAGTTAAAAAAATCTGAGCTACATGATTCCCCATAGTACCAATTGTCATTGATAAGGTCTAAAAATGACGCCCTGAAAAAAACTGTATTTCAAAATGATGATTTAGTGCTTTAAAAAAGTGAAAGCTGATCGGATTCACCTGCCCATTTTCTCCCATAGACTTATTGTGTGTACACCTACGCTATTTTAACTAGCTCCGAGTTTTAACTGTTTATTCATGCATAACTTGCCATTGGCAGTGTAACTTTCCAAACTCTTTTATTCCAGGGTGGTTTTTTTGTCCATATGAACACTACTATGTAGCTCAGATATTAAAGTGTGACAATTTTTTTTAAATTGAAACTCCTATTATAGCCTATCACTTTAAAGACAAACACTCACCTTTCCTATGGTCCTCTATTCTGACTTGTACGTTCAATCATACTGAATTTCGCGAAAAAATGTAGTGCATATATATTCATTTCGTTCATTTTGTTCTTCACAGTATCTTTATCTTCATTTCAAATGTCATTGCAAGCACGCAAATCGATTTCTGCTTATGACAGATGGGAATTGTATTCACGAAGATTCTTTGAAATAATTATAACCAAAGCAGAAAACTCTATGGTGTAGTCAATACATCCATTTGACTGCTAACGTCAACGAAGTTGATTGGCATTTGCTATGGAAGTACTTATACGTTATTGATTATTATCAAATTTTCTGTTATTGTATTGTCCGCGGAAATACTGGTACATCACAACAAAATGACTAGCGTTGATGTTGTTGAAGAGAAATGAGAAACTCAGTAGAATGTTTTGATGTTTTATTTTGCTTCAGGACTTGTCAACTACTGAATGCATTTTCTTCTCATTACAAACACTCCACTGGCAAGCAATTGCATCAAGCATCATAACCAAGTCATTGACTTGTCACTCTTGTTATGTTGAAACTCCTTTGTATCTTCCAAGATGCTTTTGAAATATAAAGTTGTTGGAAACCTTAGATCAATACACTACGAGTTATCATAATTGTGCCAAGTTGACTAACATAACTATCTGATTATGCTACAATCTGTATCTGAATATGGTCTTTATCTCATTGTGTCTGTGTCCAATGTCGATTTTCTGAAAGCGAATAGAGCATTTTGGCGTTATGAGCGGTACAAGAATCTCAACGACGGCAAGTTGTGAATGACAAGCATGTTTTAAGAACAGAAAGATCAAGCTATTGTGGCGTCTGAACAGTAGCATAGGTCCAGCAATGTTTCACCTCCTATCGACGACAAAATAAGTGACACAAAAGGAGTACAAGTTTGTTTGATACCATTGATGACTTCATGTTTTTTCCCGTCTGGTATTATTATATGCATGTATCTTCCAGTACATAACACAGATGCATTCCAGGTGTAAATTATACACAGGGCTGTTTTATTGTTGACATCTGTATTAAAGCGTGAGCTTTTCGTGGCAGTAATGGAAGGTATACATTTATCTAAAAGCATAGAGGAAACTGTTTTATGATATACAATGTGTCTCAAAAAATAATTGTGCAAGTCAAAAGCGCCCTCTTTGGTAATGATTAAAACATTTTTGTGACGTCATGCTTACATCACCATCATGGGTACAGTCTTAGCTTTCAAATGCCACTTGTTCTGTTCAGGTTCCTTCTTTTAATCCTGAGATATGTTCAGTTAACAACGAAAAGGTAAAATCACAAATGTGCCACTTTTACTACGGTAATCAGGCCCTCGTCCCGTAAAAGTGACACAACTGAGAGTCCACCGTTTTGTTGTTTACAAGATATCTCCAGATCAAAACAAGCAAATTGAACAGAACAAACAGCATTTGAAAGCTAAGACTTTGCCCTTGACGTTGACGTAAACATGTGTCACAGCAGTATTTTCTAACTGTCAAAGATGGCGCTTTTTACTTGAGCAATATTTTGAGACGTGTTGTAGCATGTCTCCAAAAATTGTGCAAGTAAAAACCGCCCTCTCTGGCAACTAGAAAATACACTTGTGACATAATGCTGACATCAAAGTCAAGGGTAAAGTCTTAGCTTTCACATGCCATTTGTTCTGTTCAATGTGCTTGTTTTAATCTCGAGATATGTTGTAAATAGCAACAGGTTGGAATCACAATTGTGTCACTTTTACGAGGGATTGTAATTTTACCCTTTCTTATTTAAATTAACATATCTCAAGATTAAGATAAGCAAATTTAACCAAACTAACGGTATTTAAAAGCTAATACTACGATCTTGACGTTGATGTAAGCATCATGTCACAAGAGTATTTTCTCATTGCCAAAGAGGGCGGTTTTCACTTGCACAATTGTATACTTATATACATATATATTATTTCATTTACCAAAACTATACACTATCTTTAACTCGGGAGCAATTGGTTTTTAGTAATTTGACAAAACCATATCACGTGTATTCGTTGCTTAAAGGTAAACGGGAGTACTGGATCATGATAAAAACTCTTTCATTAGAGTTTCTAATTTCGTTGGTTAGCAGATGAAAGTTCTACATGTATATTGCAATTGAATTATAATATGGGAATAGTTCACTTAATTCCGGCGCTAGACCTAGCGTTGCAATATTCGCAATTAACATGTCCCACATATAGATTTCTGTGTTGGTATTTTGTCGGCATGATGATCTGTACTTTTTTTTTTATATTTAAGAGACCAAGTGTCTGTTGTTTTCAATCACCCTCTTCTGTACTAGAGTGACAATTCGAGAATACCATCTGTTCAGATAGTTTGAGAACAGTTTATACTAAATATTATTTTGTTGTGCGAGAACTCAATGTTATTTACATATGACTGAAGATCATATAATTCAATTATCTTATGATAAAATACGTATGGAAATGACCAAATATATTATTATTATTATTATTATTATTTATTCGACCATAAAAATGCTTGTACAATAACATGAACATTACAAACATAAAACATAGAAAACACAACATAAACATTACAATACGGATATACGTAATAGAGAGAGAGATGGGGCAACATGTGGGTCAGGGTACACAAAAGTAAAGTCATTTACTATCGCCCATAGGCATGTGAACCCACACATGTTGCCCCAATAAGTTACATTTATAAAAACACATAAAAATCATCTGGTTCGTCATATTGCACAATAAACTTCTTTGCTGACTGTTTTTCAATTCAGTTAAATAAAAAGATACCATAACAATGTAGACCAGCTACAATTCCAAAGTAAATGAATATTCAATTTTGATAAAAACAAACAGTAAAACTAAATTTATGTAAGAGTTTTGTTTACTATAAAATTAAATTGTACAGATTAAACAACCAACCATTGCACGTATGTCTATAACCAATCTTCCGTATGAAACAAAACATTTCAGTAGATTACATTTATAATTCCCTATGATAATAATCTGACATGTATATTTGGATGTACCACGTGCACATTTTAAAATAATTGAAAATATACGGAGAAAAAAAGTCTAACTACATTAAATTAAGTCAAACTGATTATATCAAATTGAATTAAATTAGATTAAATGAATAACGTAAAACCAATAATATTGGATTAGCATGCATCAAAATAATTGTAAAATAAATTAATTGCATGGTAAGTAGTGATGGTATAGTAAACAATGTATTCACGTTGTGATAGATTAAATTAACAAAGCATGGTGTTAAGTAATTAAATCAAGTGAATACATTTTCAATTGGCTGAGTATCTTCCAAAATTTGTTACACTAAGCCAAATTGAATTAAATCAAACTGTTAATCAAATTAAGTAACATAAAATCAATGATACTGAATAAGAATGCATCAAAATATTGCATACAGAGATTAATGTTTCAGGACAACAATCAAATTCAAATAACAAAGCCCACAAAAGAAACACCCCTGATTACACCAAAAACTGTATCAAAAGCATGAAAATATATTTTGTACGTAGTGTAGAATAATCAAATTAAACCATCTCTTCTACCTCCATGATTAAACTAAATGAAGACAATTCCACTAGACTGAATACATGTATCTTTAAAAGTTAGTGGACTAAATTAAATTAAATTTAGCTATATCAAATCAAATTGAATTGATTCAAATCAAAAATTTGTGTCAAGCATAAATCAAAATTATTGCATGGTAAAATGTTAAAAATTTATACAATGTGTATACTGCAAATTTTATTCGAAGCAGTCAATAAACAAATCATAATACAAATTAGTGAGATGGAGCATCTGAAGGGGGATATGTAAAGAAAGGGTGGTGTAATATTAGAATTTACTGAACAGACAAAATGGCAGATTTCAAAGAGCTGGGAAAGGAAGAAAGAGGTGAGAGCACAGCAGCGTCTTTGACATGTGCTGGCAGTGTGTTCCAGATCCTAGGTAGAAGACGAGAGGGGGAATAGAAAAGAGCTTGGGTTCTGGCAGGCAAGTGACGGAATGTCAAGGTTTCGGGACGCCGGGGTTGATCAGGATGTTTTCTACAAGATTAGAGCAATTGCAAACACCAGAAAGACACTTTATGGAAAAGGAACAAAGGAGATATTCTCGTCTAGATGACAAGGTAGACCAATGAAGGACCTCAAGACGTTCGGGATATGACATCTCACCCCGCACTTGTTTGAGTGCAATACGGGTAGCAGTCCGCTGGACACGCTCAATCGACTGTGACTGAGATGATGTTGTGGGAAACCAGGCTGGGATGCCATACTCAAGTATCGGCAACACCAAAGCTTTATACAAGGAAAAGAAGGCATTAGTAGATGCCCCTCGGGCTATAGTTCTAATGAACCCTAGGATGCGATTGGCACGGGCGACAATTGGAGTAATGTGGTCGTTCCAGGTCAAATTAGAACTGATCACTACTCCAAGATACTAAAATGTGGGTGTAGAGGAGAGTGGTACATCACCGAGGTAATATACCGGACAGTTAAACCTGCGCTTTCTGGTGATGTGCATGACCTTGGTTTTGGCGGGGTTGAAGGACATTCTATTCTGTTGAGACCAAAGGAGCAAAGATTCCAGGTCCTTCTGCACTTGTTCTTCATCATCTGAAGAATCAATCTGCCTATATAACACTATATCATCTGCAAACAAGGCAGTATGGGATGATACAAAGTAAGATATATCATTAACGAAGAGATTGAACAGTTGGGGACCTAAGACACTGCCCTGAGGTACACCAGAAGAAATTTCAGTCCAGGAAGAAGCATGTCCTAGAAAGATAACTTTTTGAGTGCGATTAGTTAAAAATGAAGAAATCCATTTCCAAAGTGAACCACGAATGTTGAAATTCGTGGCCAGCTTGTTAAGCAGGATGTTATGGGGCATTTTGTCAAACGCCTTGGTCATGTCCAGATAAGACTGCATCTATACGTGGTGGACGGGGTCTGTCGAGGATGGACTGCCAGGAATGAAGAACATTAACAAGTTGAGTTACACAACTCCGTCCCTTGACAAAACCATGTTGTTGCTTGTTAAGCAGACCATATGTATCAATGTGATCTTGTATTGCCCTGGCAACAAAACCTTCTAGCAACTTGCACAACACAGATGTTAGTGCAACTGGGCGGTAGTTAGTAACCGAGGAGCGATCACCGTTCTTGAAAATATGGGTGACGTGTGCCTGCTTCCACATTGCTGGTACAATACCTGTGGAAAAAGAGGCATTGAATAGAATGGTTAAAGGATGTGAAATTTCAAGAGCTACTTCAGTCAAGATGTGAGACAAAATACCATCCGGTCCTGGGGATTTGTTTCTTCGAAGCTTTAGAAGAGCACGATAAACATCAGCCTCGGACACGGATACCTGAGAGAGTTCTGGAATAGGGAGAGAACAGGGAGCTGCATCAGGAGGAAGTGGCGTAGAAGGGGCAAACACGGAAGAAAAGTAAGAACTGAAAGCAGAAGCTATGTCATCTGGCTTAGACATCAATTGACCATTGTGATGGAACCTAGGAGGAGGTGGTGACTGCTTACGACTACGTACAAATGCTAAAAAAAAATCGTCTGTTATCATTGGATACAAACAGTGTGTTTACATATGCCCAATACGCTTTTCTAGTTTCTGATTTAACCTTGTTACGGACAGACTTATACTTATTCCAGTCATCAGTTCTCTTTGTTCTCTTAGCAGTTTTGAACAGAGTATGCTTGTTCGTAATCAGTTTCGTAAGTTCTTGTGTGATCCACGGTGAACAACAAGATTTGCGTTTTGTGGTTGACGGAATCGCGTATTTCACAGCGGAATGGTATATATCGGTAAAAGTATCACAGCATATATCAGGATCTATAGCATCTAAGAGAGCGTTCCACGGTAATAGATGTAAGAGATTGCGAAGGTGATTGAAGTCTCCTTTATGGATTTGAAGAAATGAACGCAACACAGATGGTAATGGTGCTGGTTTCAAAGATCGAAAGCGGATATGTACAGCATAATGATCTGAGGTCATGGGATTCGGTATGGTGTTCACACTTACAATCGCATTTTCACAATTGGTGAATATAAGATCGATGATGGTCCCTGATGAATTATCACGAGGTGCTGGGCGTGTAATAGATGAAACTGTTTGAACGAAGCCGGAGTCGTTCATCACTTCCAGAAGAAGATTGCGATTGGGAGAGTTGGCGTTGGGAGACATGTCGACGTTGAAGTCACCCAGAAGCAAACATCCATCATAACCATTCACATTCAAGAATTCTAGCTGATTCTGTAAGTGGTTCCAGAATGAAGACGAACTGTTGGGTGGCCTGTACAGCACTCCTATCAACCAGAAAGAGTTGTTGACGCTAATAGATGCCCATACAATTTCAATATTGATATTATCGTAGTGGACAGGAACAGGGTTCAATTTCTGGTGAACTCCTATCAGGACGCCACCACCTCGACGGCCGGGGCGATCTCGCCGCAAAATCAAGTAGTCATCGGGAATTCCAAGGGTAGAATCAACATATCACTATTCAACCATGTTTCAGTCATACAGAAAATGTCAGGTTTAGAAGTGTTGACAAACACCTCAAGTTCCGGAATTTTGTTCCGCAAACTCCTTGCATTGAAAAGGCAACATGACATACCTTTGGCAGGATGGTGCTGGTGTATATCAGGACCGGGGTTGATCTCCACATGCATCACCTGACAAAAGAGGAGATATAGGAAACAAGGTGCACTGATGCATGGATCCAGGCAAGAGTGATGATCCATTAGTCCTAACAACACGAAGCTGGAAGGTGGCATTGGAGTTACTGTAATACTGCACTCTGCGGCTAAAATGTCTGCCATATTGGTAAAGCAGTGTATTGCTACAGTATGTAGTATTGTAGAAGCACTGTGTGTAGGCAAGGGCTGTTGAGTGACTAGTCAACACAAAGAACACAATAGCAACTAACTTGAAGAGACCCATTGTGGGGGCAGGTTACTATTGTGAAGAACAATGGAGCTTCTCGCAGTCCAGTGAACTTGACAGGACAGTGTAACATGAATGATGGCCCCACTGGCTGGTTATGCCGGTCGGTACAAAATGTTGAACATGAACATGAACATAATTCATGTTCATGTTCACGTTTCTAAATTGATTATCGCATAGTAATTTAACAACGAATGCTCCAAAATGTGCCTTCTATAGCCATAAGATCTTACAAACAGAGTTTTGAAACAATATAGAGACGAAAGGAGTATAGAGAGCAAACAGGCATTCCAGACATTATAAAACATAACCTATACTTGAACATGAGTTATTTATCAAACACATATATTTTAAAGAAACTTGTCTTATATGTATGAGTTGGAATTTACGAGACTCCATGCTCTGAGATACTACTCTACAGAAATGAAAGAATGTACATGCATGAAACCTATGATCATCACATGTTTTTGTAATTACTTGTACTTGTGGTACAACCAATTGAAGACTAGAATAAGAAGAAATGAAGTCACATATTACTAGTTTGGAGAAACAATGGCTCAAAGTTTTTAAATTTGCCTACATATCACAATTGTTTGAGTTGAACATCCAAACTTGGTGAAGTTAATTGACACAATGAAAGATGAATATAAGACAAACACAAACATTGTCACACTTGTTGATTTCTAATAATAAATAAGCAATATTGTGGACTTAAGTACTTCTTCCTCTACAAACAATGGTCTGAGGAAAACAAATGCATTTCTCAAATTTATGAATATTAAAAACACTTAATTGTATATATTTTGCAATATTCTCGCAGAACGAACAGTTTGATATGTAATTTGTCGAATTTAGATGTTGTTTGAAATTTGACCTCATTTGGCCTTTGACCGGAAGTGACCCATATCTCATCAACAATGCACAAAATACATTATAAATTATATGTTTTCTTAATCCTTGTACCTAGTAGAGTGATTTGAAATACATTTTGAAAAATTAGAGTTAACAATTTGACCCCAGTTGACCCTCCACTGACCCCTACTAGGGAAGAGTAAAATTGACCAAAATGTTGTCAAAAAAATTCCCTGTATGTTATAACTTCAAAACAATTACTAACTCAATTTCGTCAAAATGTGACTTAAGTACTTCTTATTCTACAGTCTTCAATTAATCTTTCTACGTTGATCTAAGGAGGTTTGAAACAGATACATATTTTGAAAGTAAATTCTGAAAGATACCTCGGTGATTCAGCATAGCTACAATCATAGGCAAGCGTAGATGATACGGATTCAATATTGACAAGTCTGACATCTCAAATAAAATCAGTACATAAAAAACGAAGTCCAATTTCTCGTCCCAGTTTGCAATCACCATTCTACAAGCAAGTTCGAAGGAAGTATAATAATAATCCACTATGTGAACACTTAAATTGTCATTCAACCTTATTAAAGTTGATCACTGAATGGATACGTCAAACACGGTGACTCCTCCTTCGGGTTTTATTGTTTTGTTTTGTATTCGAAACATCTCGGGCGATACGATTGGCGATATAGAACAAGACTCGTGTGCATGCAATTGGAATACCAGGGATGAAAATGAGAGATTGGCCGGCAAAGATATATTTATAGATTGATATATAGATAGATGCCCCCTTTTCCCTCCGCATTTTCATATGAACTAACGTTAACTAACTTACATCCGTGATCGCTCACAGATGTTCAGGTGAGTTTGTTTACATCATTAATGTATTGCTTGCAATGCGGGTAGACTGGAGAAAAGAAATTGTACTAATGCATTGTTTCTACGTTATGAAGTATTTCAGGTGAGTTTTCAATATTATTTTCAGTATTGGTAGAGAATGGAAAGAATATGTTAATACGATATTTTTACGTTACCGGGCGAGTTGGCTCATACCAAAGACTTTTTAAAAATGGTACCTAGTGCTTTCTAGCCAGGCGCTCGGCATTCTTGAACAGAGAAGGGTAATAATAACATTTATGTTACGCAGGGCCCGCTGGTAGAGCAGTCTTTGCGACTGAAGTGACTACCCTGGGTAAATAATACGTTATTATTATTATTATTATTATTATTATTATTATTATCATCATCATCATCATCATCATCATCATCATCATCATCATCATTATTATTATTATTATTATTGTTATTATTATTACGTTTAATCACTAACTTCTATACCATTTTTTACAGAGTTACAGACTGCAGCGTAACGTTACTTATTTTCGTGTGGTTGTGGTCAGTGTAATTAAGGAATGTAATCATTAACATCCATAACATAGGCGGCGCCAGGAATGGTAAAAACGTTTAGGGGAGGGGTGAAAATGTCAAACCCCCCAATTTCATAAATTTCACTGCAAAAACATTTTCAGATCTACCCCAGTGGCGCCGCTCTTCCCCATAAAAAGTAATATCCGTTATCTTTCGCAGTTTCTTTACTAATAAACTTTCGTCAATCGTTTGCTTTTTTAGAGTCATCATATGGAATCAAAGCTTTCACGTCAGTTCAGGACACCATCTTCATGAGTAAGGAGTGGTAGACGACCCTACATTGTGACTGTGGCCATGAAGACAGGACATTACACCAGTCTAATCATTAACGATTGTCACCTATAAAGCATTTTCCTATAGGGCGTGGTAGTTTGTGTAAACTACACTGAATAAGTAGAAGATGGAATCGGAACAGTGTATAAACGTAAGCTGGTCAAATGAATCGGTGGCGTCCTTTAGCGGAATTGATACACAGCAAGTGACGGTATGGCCATATTTTTTCCCTCTATATCACATCATCATTCTAAGTACCGGATTGACAGTCGCCATGTTTTTAAATGGATGCATCCTTGTATTAATCACCTTTCATCGAAGTTTGAAGAAGCAACATCACATCTTTACATTTAACCTAGCACTGGCTGATTTCATCTTCGCCGCAGTTCTCTGGATTTATTGCTTCATTCAGAAGGCAAAAGTCGTACTGAACTTTCGAAGTATTATCACACTTGTCTTGAAGACTTTTTCTAAAAAAAAAACCGAAATATGTTTATAATGACACAAATTGATAATTTTCATGTGAAGCCCCTCAGTTCACTTAATTTTCCATGGCATTTCAATTCTGTAACATGCTCGAGTTAAGAAACCGAAAAACCTGGTGACACTTTAAAACTGTTAACGGCTAATACACTTTATTCCAAAGTTTGGTTATTCGGCATATTTGTTAGTCCTGCTGCCTATTGTTTCTAGGTCCAAGGTTATTTATGGCTGTGGTCATGGTTGGTGATAGGGTCAGGTTGACCAATTGACTTAGGTCCGTGACAAGTTAATGAGGACATTAATATGCATCTTGAACGAAAACTGCAAGTACTCTAGGCCGGTGTACAGAAGGTGCAGGAAGCGTGAGACCAATCATGCATAATCCCTCTTTTGTTTGAGTAATTAAATTTATTTTAAAGTAATAAATTTCAGGTTGACGAAACTTGGTTCATATGTACCTGAAAATTTAATATTGGGGGTAGGGGCATTGTACAGAATATGTGTGGGTTTAGAATGATAAACCATGCGACTGGGCCTTCCGAATTTCAAGGCATGGAAAGAATATAAAAGACGTGGGCTTCCTGCAGAAAAAGTCACCATTGCCATTGATAAAACATGGATACATTGTGTTCCTAACGAAGATACAGGCGGGGATTTATCTTCAATTGTAATTATACGGTGTTTGATTTATTATTCAAAAACAAGTGCGGAAACGAAGGGTAAAGGCACTTTCCCTAGAACTTTCCAACATGTTAATAATATCTGCATGTACCCAATTATATAGTGTCTTTTTTTTCTACATCCCATGAAAATACATTCCACCGCCTTTCTAAAATTTACAGCGCGCAACTCACTATGTACACTCTTAAATGGAATCGACTTTTCAACATTAAAAAGTGCCGAGGAGTGACCACACTTTACAACACTTTCTAAATATTATATCCAATCTTTTATCCAGCTGGATTCAACCTTTATAGTTTCAGATCCAGCTGGATAGAGGCTATCTACAACATTGAGAAAGTGTGGTCACTCCCCGGCCCTATCAAATGTTGAGATAGCATTTTAGAATTTAGAGTGTTTATCAACCTTGATTTCGTTTTCAATTTATCCATTCAAGTTCCTTACATTTCTCATTATCGGTTTTGCCTTCTACACCTGCGTGATTGTCTCCAACCTGAGCATCCTCTTCGTGGCCATCTACCGACTCGTTACCGTTCGCGTCGACCCGTTCGGGGCCCGTCACATCATCACGACGCCTCGCTGTATCGCGGCCTGCGTCTTCACCTGGATCATGGGCTTTCTGATTGGAGGAACAAGCATTGCCATTCTTGCCAACTACAGAAGTTACCGTGTCAACGCGGCACCACTAGCACTTTCACTTTTCTGTGTTCTCTTCACTGGGGTTTCTTACTTCATAATTTATTACCAGACCGCGATGAAAGAATATCGAAATGTAATGAGCGAGAGAAGATCAAAAGAAAACAAGCGGCTCCCTCAAACCTTTGGGTTGGTTTACGGCTCCACCCTGTTATGCTGGGTACCGACATGGGCGGCATGGGCGATGACGTGCACGGGAAGGGATCTCCCAATTTGTTTTTTTCTTTTCACAATTTGGGCGATGGGCGCAAATTTAATCATTAAACCGCTGATATACTGGTGGCGACTGCAAGAATTTAGGTCAATCTTGATAAAAATTCTTCGTAGAAAGAGAATCAGTCCAGATCGCCCGGTTTAAACAGTGGATACCATCATGCCAGCTAGGTCGAATTTTGATTATTACTGATCGATGTTTGTGATATTTCGATTAAAGAATAGTGACATGATTGGGAACATTTGAAAATGCCTCAAGAACCAAATCAGTTGAAATATATACCAACTGTACACTAGCTGGAATGGATCTCCCAGCTGGAAAGATTTGCCTCTAATTTGTTTACTTAAGGAGAATCAAGCATAAACATACTAGTATTTTAATTTTATCTGGGCCAGATAAAAATAAGATCCAAAGGGAGCCACACAATACCACAAGGGATATTGACATAAGTTATTTTAGAATGAGTCAACGTTTGACTCCAAGATTTTCACAAGAGAATCCTTGCATAGTCTACTTGATTCTAGAGTAGTTTCAGCCCAAGTTGAGGACTACACCCAATCATGTCATTTACCTTTAAGTAGCAGTCGGTTTTTAATCTGACAACGTCTGAGACTCAAGATGTACATGCAAGACGATTACAACTTTGCTTCGGAATGTATTATCACATTTATTTACTTCTCGTATTTTCGACAGGCAAACACATCGGTTTCCTGACCGTTCTTTGTTTTGTTTGCAATGCCACTAATTTGTTATACTCGTGATTCCATTTAATGATTTAAATAATTTTGTAGAACTCTATTACACTCATTATTGGTTTCAGTTTAAAGGATGCATGCAGTCAAAATTAGTCAATTTGTCAATCAAGTAGGCCTACTCTAACCCCGTAACACAAACATGACTAACTCATCGAAAGGAGATATTTTTTTGTTGTTTGTTTTCAACAATCCAGTAACTTGTTCTAACATAATCAAATACAATCAAATATCGCCAGTATTAGGTTTGTGAAATTACGGATTTCCAGTATAACAGTATAACTGTCCAAACTTTTGTATTTTAGTGTGTTTATTTGTCCACTTAAGCACTACCATGCAGGGGCTGCGTCACAGAGGAGCAATGGGGTGCCCCCTATTTTTTAAATAATAACGGGGATTTAGCGTTTTCGAAAATTTCGCACCTTCCCCTATTGTTGTTCATTTGGCTAGTAAAAAAAAATGGTTTCAAAAATGTTTTTGGTCTCCATCTGCCCCCACGTTTGTCTCATGCTGTTTGGCTTGCAAATTGACTGGTATTTTTTATTTTTTGGTGGGCAGAAAGTTCTTTTGGACGTCGTCGGCGAGTTTTCGCCCCTCCTAAAATTTTAGCTAGCGCCGTCCCTGCTACTTTGTAGCTCAGATATCACTGATTTACCCATGTCTTTGAGGTAAAGAAATGAATTGGTTGGAATAATCATTATTCGTCACTTTTACATGTTAATAATGTGATAAATTACTGAAGTTCTATGATATCGTCTCCTCTTGATAATTGTTGATCTTTCATGTTTCTGTGGGCTTATACCTCCCTTTTTTTCCCCTGGTGAGACATAGGTTATTACAGCCATACTTTGTTATCTCTTTATGAAGTTCTATTTCCCATGCCGTGGATCTTCACTATTCGCCACTGACTCAATTTAGTAGATAGATTAGATAGATTTTATTAACTCTATCGACCCACTCTCGGGGTATGAGAGTATATATGATGATATTTACAATGAATGTACAATACATAGAACATAGACATAACATGAGTTATAAAATAATTAGCTACATGAATACAAGGTAATTACAATTACATTATCAAACGTGCAGGGTTTTTAACTACCCTACCGCTACGGGTTACTACACTCTTTGAAGTAGTTTTTTTCTAACATCACTTTCTGCGTGGGTAGCTGTGCAAAATGAAACAATTGTTTTTACACTGTACAATTTTTTTTTTCAAAAGGCAAGATTTTGGGGTATTAAACAACTTATTGAACTGTATAGAACACGGTCTACGGACCAATTTGTTAGGCAAGTAAAGGCTTCTTTCCTTACTGATACACGGACATTGAAATAAATAATGAAATTCATCTCCTACGTCCAAAGATGAGCAGAGAGCGCATTGTTCTTCGTCGGACAAAGTGGGATCAAACCTACCGTTATTTACAGGTAATCTATGTGACCTACATCTGAATATTTACACAAGACTGTTGCATTAGCTGTAAAAACGCTGTTAAAAATACTTTAAATGTATTTTGAACAACTGCTTACCGCTGTTTAAGCCTGTCACTCTAACAACCAGTGTTCAAAATTTTAAACATCCATGATTGTGGAATCCTTCTTTTAAACAATATTAATTAAAATTTGAACAACGTTGTTCAAATTTTGAATATTTTCAACAACGTTTTTACAGTGTAGTCAAAACTGATAAATACTTTTCTAAAACCAGCTTATTTTTAAACATTTTGTAATTAGTACAGAGACGGTTGTATGGACCATTTTGCCACATTCGACTCTTGTCTAAACATATCCCTTAGTCTTGATTTTAAGGCATTTAAAAGCTAATCTTTACCAACGTCACAACCTTAGGATAACCATATATTTCCAAATCCCGCTTTTTTTAATGTATTTTTTCTATATAAAACACAACCATGGTGATGAAATATTTACGTCCTCATCCGTATGCATACTGTACAAGAGTTTTAGATTAAATTGAATATTTAAGTTGTTCCTCATTTACAATTCTAATCCAAAATCCAATCATCCCACATTTCATCTGATTCAATTTTATATTATTCCTCGTCCAGTCTCACAATAGACAATGCTATCAGGTGTACACTTATTTACATAAAGAATTGTTCTCAAAAACTTCCTATGAAATATTTCAATTTGATTTACATTCTCATAATGTCATATCCCCATATTTCGAGCCCATACAATATAATAGGTAAAATCATTCTATCAAAAAACTCACACTGAGTATCAATTATCTATTATAGTTAAATTTAATTTTTTTGGCTTTTACCAACAGGCCATACATTGTCCTTCTTGCCTGGGTTACCTGCTTGGCAATTGTCAACTTAAAAGTACCATTGTAATTAAATTTTACCCCTAGATATTTGAAGTCATAGACTACTTCCAAAACCTCATTTGTAAAAGTAAATTTTGGTACTTTCCTCTCTTTACCTCGAGAAAACATCATAATTTTCGTATTAGTATTGACAGTCAGTTGCCATTTTGACAATACTCCCAAACTACATCCAGTGCAGATTGAAGTTGGTGTGGTGTTTCAGCTAAAATAATGGTGTCATCAGCATATAACAAACAGTAAAGATTCATGAAGCTTTCCATGGTGCGGGTTCGCATCTCAGAAGCTAAACAAACAAGCCCATCATAAAATGTACCAATGTAACTCTGAAAATCGTTTAGATATATTACAAATAATAACGGTGAAAGATTTTCTCCCTGTCTAACACCGAAGTTACTGCTAAAGTAGTCTGACATTCTGCACACAGGACTTAGCATACTTGTATATATTCATAATGACTTTACGTATTTTACCTTTTATACCAGAATTAACATCTCTTGCCATAAAGAGGATCTATCAATAAAACTAAAAGCCTTTTTGTAGTCAATAAATGCGCAAAAAAACCGCTTTTACTGTTGTAAGTACAGATCAATTATACTTAAAAAAAAAAGATCAACCGTTGAGTATCCTGCACGGAAACCAGCCTGTTCTTCTCCTAACATATGACTAGATTCAAACAGTTTAGGTA
>JZLH01S0141001.1:6250-18969 GCA_001188425.1 Eucidaris tribuloides | reverse complement strand
TGTGTGTGTGTGTGTGTGTGTGTGTGTGTGTGTGTGTGTGTGTGTGTGTGTGTGTGTGTGTGTGTGTGTGTGTGTGTGTGTGTGTGTGTGTGTGTGTGTGTGTGTGTGTGTGTGTGTGTGTGTGTGTGTGTGTGTGTGTGTGTGTGTGTGTGTGTGTATGTGTGTGTGTGTGTGTGTGCACTTGAATAGGCTGACATTCTTGGTCTTCTAGAAAAGTGAGGACGTCCACGGTGATGCCTCTCTAGAATATGTTCAGCATGGCTTGATTAATGCCCGAAATATATTTCATGGGGAATGGTGAACTTCCTTTGAAGTGAAGTTTAAAGCATGTAGAGGTGTACACAAAACAATATTGTCAGGTCCAGCTCTCTCAAATTTGTGTACATCATCAAATTTTCCCACGACCTTGGTCGTGTGAAGTATAACTGTTTCATAGAAATAAGTATACAAGGACAAACACACCCAGTCATTGAAGAGGACGAATCCTCACTTTGTCATATTGAATTCCACCACAGGTGTGACCTCACTATAAAGACAAAATATCACTGTGACAAAACAACTCTTGTTTCCCATTTGGGGACCAAAAGGGAATCTTTAAAAGGCATTAATGACTTTAACTTTATAAGGTAAGATAGATAGCAGATCTGACAGAAATGTAAGCTACATTGACGAATAATAAAGACCTTGAAAATAAACACACAAAAATCAAAGTCTTCCTTGATGGTCAACATGCATGTATGTGTGTATGTGCGTTTGTGTGTGTGTGTGTGTGTGTGTGTGTGTGTGTGTGTGTGTGTGTGTGTGTGTGTGTGTGTGTGTGTGTGTGTGTGTGTGTGTGTGTGTGTGTGTGTGTGTGTGTGTGTGTGTGTGTGTGTGTGTGTGTGTGTGTGTCTACATTAACAATAATTATTTTCTGATGATGTTCTGATGTTAAACAGAGGCTGTTCCTCAGCGTACCATCCGACTGGCCAACGGTCCGACCCCACATGAAGGGCGTATTGAAGTCTTCATCAACGGGGCCTGGGGGACAGTATGCGACGACCTGTTTGATGTGAATGACGCCGACGTGGCCTGCCGCGAGCTTGGATTCGGACCGGCGCTTTCGTTTTCCGGATCGGCGGTGTATGGATATGGTACTGGTCCCATTCTTCTGGATGATCTGAATTGTAATGGTGCTGAGACGCTGCTGCAATCCTGTAATCATCCCGGCGTGGGCTCTCACAACTGCGGTCATTCGGAGGATGCCGGCGTTCGTTGTGACCCCACTCCTAGAAACGACACTGGAGATAAAGGTGAGAATATAGGCCAATTACGAAAGTTATATTTTGGGGGAGGGGTCAACTCAAATAGAGACTTGTAGTATGAGTCCCAGTCATGGGTACGGGTACGGGGCCATGGGATGAGTCCATGGGTACTAGTTGGGTATGGGTCCGAAATCTATGACCCGGGTACGGGTACTACAAGTAAGCTCAAAAACAGCCAAAAAGGTTACCATTGTTTTTAAAAAAAATTAAATCTTTTCTTAATCCAAAATGTTCACTTCAAATATTGAACCAATGAAAGGGAAAGTGAAGGGATTTATCCTATTTTGGTGTTGCTTTATCTTTTTATTTGGCTTACTTTGGGTTGTAGCCCTTCTCAGTTAACTATGATTTTTATGTACAAATACTGGGATTATACCAGTTTGATGATAGACCATTGGTCTTGGTAATACTTATGGTTGAATTGGGAAAAATTGAGAAAATTTGTTTGAAAATAGTTACAGTTCAGTTTCAGTTTATTTTTGTCACAACCACATGATGAGTGACCAACTGTAACAGGTTTATGATTGACAATACAAGTAAAAAAAAAATCATTCAAATGTACTGTATATTCAGATTTAAACTAAATCAATACAAGAGAGAAAAAAAAATATGTAAATAGGAAGAAATAATGTGTTTTCTCAAAATTCAGGGTCTGGTCCTGGCGATGCGATACAGTGTCAGCCGCTGACTGCACTACGCCATAGTACACTGACATGCACCAATGGTACCACCGTTAACTCAGTATGTACGTATACGTGCGACACGGGCTATACGCTGCGAGGAACCAGTAGTAGGACCTGTGAACCCCCTGGCATTTGGTCTGGACAAGAGACGGAACCTGTCTGTGAATGTGAGTAACACACATCCACTTGCCTGGCATGTGTCTTACCATCATCTGTCAAGTTGTAATTCGGGTTTGTCCCCAATAACGGGGTTTGGGTGGGGGAGGGGGTACAGCAATCACTGTCACACCATCTCATCATTCGTCATATAATGATATGAGTGCTTCAGTTAATAGATACTGCAGAATAATGTAAATTATCTTTGAGAAAAGGAACAACAAAGCTGAGTGTCATTTGAGAGATATGATTCTCCGGATAGATAATATTGGTTGCAACTTAGGTTTTAGCTCTGTATTTGCCAAGTGCATGTAGACATGCAATGCATTGCAGTTGTATTGCTGTCATACATCAATTGACTTGCCATTGTACTGTTTTCAAAACTTCAGTACAGTGCCAATGTCACATTTCCTGCCAATCTGCATATTTTACAGTCTCTGAGCGGGGCTGACACCATGGGGTTTAACGCAGTGCATTGTGGTCTGTGGATAGTGGCACCGGGTGCACTGTCAAGGGTCAACTCAACCACAGAGAGGAAGACAACTAGTCTTGGAATACAGGCACATATTCATGAACATGGACTTTTGCAGTTCCATAATGTACAGATTGTGGGAGCAAAACAAATGTTGTATTTATTTCCACACTGTCATGGCTGTTTCCGTCGCATTATGGGTGTCATTAGTGCGCCTTTTTTATGATTTTGGTCAAAAGAGGACTTTTTTTTTTTGGCCCCTGCCATGATGCCATGACAGTGGCCCTTTAAACCTAAAAAGACTGGGCGGGGCGCCTTTTAGGCCCCCCCCCCCCCCCCCCCCCCCCCCCGTACATAAACCACGTTAACTTTTTTGCGCATAAAGCGTTCACGCCGCCATTTCATGGCTTCTTTCTCTTGAGTTTTGCGCAACTTTTGATACCAAATTTGTATACCCCCATGCCGCGGTGCGGAGTTACGTAACATTTTCGTATCACATGTCACGTAAGAATCAAATTTGTTATTCATTTGTGTGTAAAGTGTATGGTATTTGAATGAATGTTATAGACATTGTTTTTCTAACTACATTTTTTACTAATTTGCATAAGCATATCTAATAATTCAAGCATGAAACAACGCAATTCCATGATAAACAACCTCTTCTAACAGCTGAAAACCTTGAAACAGGAATTTATGGACCACAATAGGCACCAAAATATGAAAAATTCAATTTTTTATAAAAATTTGTATATGTGCATAATTAATTATGAATATACTTAATAATACGATGAATATCAGTATTTCAACTATGTTTTGTTTCAGAAGACATGACAAAGGACATGTCTGCCAAATGTGGTTGCGATCGGACGACCAACAGCAGAGATCTTGGGGGGCCTTTTCCCCAGTTTTTCCAGCCTCCAAAATAGCCCAGTCTTTTTAGGGTTAAGGGTTAATGAACATACATCAACAATTATAGGTATATGAGCAATCCATTTTCCACATTTCTTTTCTTTGTGCCCTTAGACAATGTAGATAGTGTATATATGTATGTGAAAATTTTGTAAGAAAGTAAATCATTCAAGTAATCAGTTATCATTTTGTTTGATTGCTTGTTTTTTCGATAGTTGTTCATTGTCCAGAAGCCACTGTTCCTCGTAACGGCATCATGTCTTGTACAGACTCAAATGCTTATAACTCACTCTGCAGCTTTCAGTGTGATGTGGGATTTTCTTTGGAAGGGCAAGATTCCCTTAGCTGTTTATCAACAGGAACGTGGTCTAATGAGATACCCTACTGCCAACGTAAGTCCAACGTCAACTCAGAGAAAGTGTAATTTTTAACCCAAATGGTCAATGAATTTTGATCTGTATTTGTTAATTTTCCAAATTTTCCTTCATTTTTGTGAAGTTCATTGGACCTTGTGAATGGTATTTTGTGTTTTATAGAACAGTCATAATAATAACATTGTGAAGGAAAGCATCAAATTTCAATTCTAAAATTTGCATGATAAATCCACTATAATTGGATTCACGCAGATAGCAGTGGGAATGCAACCCCCTCCCTTTAATTAATCATCTTGGTTATTGATTGAGGTAAGTTATGATTCATCTTGGTAAAATCCAAGTAACAAACAATGATTAAATAATTTAAACTCGACTTAAATCTAATTCTGAAGACAGTTTCCCGTCAAATCCTAGATGCTTCACCAGCTTGTCTGATTTGGAAGGGAGAAAACATCAATTCTTGTAAGGGCTTCTCCAGCTGATTATCTGAAAGTCCTCCTGAGTGAACTCCTGAAAATGGCTTTTATAGGCCCCGAAAAAAGCAGAGATCACAAATGATAATCCATACATTAATTGTGCAATGAATGAATATTCGTGTAAAAATGCTCTTGTTACAGACGTGTTGCATCACTTCTTTAATCAAGGTATGGATAGACACAGGGACCATCATTCACTTACATAGTGGCATGAATATTACAAATTGTATAGGCTGGTAATATAGTCATTATGTTGCAACATAGCCAATACAAGAGCTTTTAAAATGCATGGGAAGCACATATGAATCAGAATTCTTTGTTTATATGTTTAGTTATTTTGCTGATTAAAAAATATATATAGGGCAGCCCAATCACTCAAAAGTGGTCTTCCATGGGGCTTGGGTAATTTACATCCTAAATAACAAATGAAAACATACATTAATATATATGAGATAAATATAAAATGTATATCAAAAACTACACACAAAGAAAAAGTTGTATACAACAAACAGAATGAGGATGAAGTGAATAAGGCCATGACCTACAAGCGTTGTTTGTGACTGCTATTCCTTTTCCCAATATTGTAGGGGTGCACTGTCCTCTGTTGCCACCACTCCCAGATGGAAGCATCCGGTGCAGCGATGGCGTTGCTTACGGCTCGGTTTGCAACTTCAGTTGCCAGGTGGGGTTTGAATTACGAGGCGCGTCATCTCGAGCATGCGATGCCCTGGGATCGTGGACGGAATCTCAGCCTCTTTGCCAAGGTAGGCAGCAACTCACAGAGATTGGAATCTAACTTTCCAGACTTGAATGAAACTTAAAGGTAGTGGATCTCATTTGCAACTCTCCCATAACACAGCAAAACATTATTCATGCCCTTAAGATATTTAAAAAGTACTTGCCTGTGAAATCTGAAGATCAGAAATCACCTAGATTTTAAAAAAATGCACAAGAAACCAATAGTTGTGTAGAGTGTGTTTTAGGCACACTGTTCCAAATCTCACTGTATTTCATGGACCTACAGTATAAGTCTGTGGGTATATCAGGCTGATTACAGTAGTTATGTAATACCAGTATAATACCAGATGGTTGTGGTGAAAAGGAATGCAAGGTCATCTGCGTGTACACTGTACAGTACAAGTGTATTTTACCATGGAGGTAAAAGAGACCTACATGCACTGTCTAAAAACAGACTAGTACCACTTGTCAAATTTGTGGAACTGTATCCACAAAATCAGATCCAAGTCAAACGTTTACTATAATTCCACTAAAACTGCATTTCTAGCTCCTACACTTTGCTGAAGGTTCTTAAATGAGATTTTCTTCTACATACCAGTGCTTTTTCACAATGTTGAATTTTAGGCGTGCAAAAGAGATCCACTGCCTTTAAGATACAAATTGCCTCCTAGATTTTGTAATTTCCATAAATTTGATTTATGACACATCTGGTTCCCGTAGATAACAGGTAAATTTGTTACACCAGATAGCATCTGTAGCCTTTAGATTTATGAAATTTGATTTTGGCTGCAAATTTTAATTAATGTTATACAGTATCCCCATTACCAAGAACACTGTGTGTATGTCTGAGAAAGAGTATTTGCCTAACAAATATTTGAGATACATGTAAATGATTCAAACATAGCAATGGAAATTAAAGCCAGTTTCATACTTGTTTTATTGGTCCAGTCTTGATTAAAGTGATAGGCTAACATTGTGGAGCTTCAATTTAAAAAATTGTCAAACTTTGATATCTGAGCTACATAGTAGTGTTCAAATGGACAAATAAACACCCTAGAATACAAAAGTTTGGAAAGTTACACTGCCAATGGCAAGTTATACATGAATAAACAATAAAACTCGGCGAGTTTTATTAAAGGAGACATTTATAGAAGAACCATAAATATGTCGATATACATATCTACAGAGAGCTTATAAGCCGTACAATGAACTTGAATGTCATTCGAGCAATATAACCCTTCCATAAAAGCGAAATTAGGGTGAAAACATCACCCCAACCTCGGGACCTAATTTGCTCGTTTGCTGTCCGAAAACGGCCTTTAGCTGTGACGTAAGAGACGGGTTCGTGGACTTGCGGGCAACTTCCGGGTACGTAGCTCTATGCGTATTGGCTGGAAAGACAACCCTGAACTTGTGTGTTATTCTCCCTTATGAAAATAAAATGCCTAATACTTCATCGTTTGCAATTTACGTCTCATTATTTCCAACTTAACCCGTTCCTTACGGGAACCGGATGGCCCCTGTACAAAGTCTACAGGGATTTGCGGAATCTCGTAGTCAACGGGTTAATGTTCTACATGTTCTACGAAATTCATTGTTTGGAGGAAAAAAACGCTGAAAAGGGGGAAAGGACCGACCTCCAAGGTGTTACTACGTCTGTATTTATTGCGCTATTCTTGGAGGTCAGTGTTCCGAGTCGGCCGGCAATTTGCACTTTTGACATTATCAGACGGAGACTTTACCTCTTTCCACCGTGGAAGAATGCAGTTGATATTAGGCCTAATTAAATCATTACGAATATTGCAGTTGGGGCACTAATAAGGCTCTTTAGCAGCTGGAGTTAGCTGCTCGGCTGCAGCATGAGCTCGCCACCAGCGGCTTGGCCGGACGCGCGGGCCTGGTTCTATCAGATCAATAGCTGGCGGATTTACATTACCTGCGCGTGCAGTTCAACACAGCCAAAACAAAAGTAGTTAGATCTAAATTACACGCACAGTTTGACTTAGACTCTTTTATGTCAGAGGAAATTCTACCTCGGAACATGATTCTACAATAAGTAACGTTAGTTTAGTTCTCGAACACAATTTCTAAGTTCAGGGTTTGTCGCGGTTTGTTTTCAAGCTATTTCCATGAATAGGGGCCTACAGCTCTCGCGCACACGGGTGAGTTAAACACGAATTTTTCGGAGATTGTCCCCATTTCCGTGCCAATAATGACATAAATAATGACATCAGGATATGTTTTACCACGGAAGAGGACAAATGTTTGTCAGACATTAACAATTAAAACAATATTAAGCCGTTTTGAGAGGGTTTGAGAGTATGGAGCTGACACACACTGTTTAAAATGAACTGTATGCGTTATCGCAGTCCGTCGCGTGAGCTGCGTGTAGCGTATACCCGGGTGTGACGTCACACAAAAAGGCCCTTTCCTGTAGCCGGTTTCGGAGATGGGAGAGGGTCAATTTATCGCAATTTTATTTTCATAAAACCCGAAGCTGACACACTTTCATGGCATGTTAGGTGCATAAAATGTTTAGAATAACTCAATTTAAATTATAAAGTAAACTAAATTTGTTGAATTTAATTTCCTATGAATATCAACTTTAACCTAGGTGTACACACAGTAAGTCTATGGAGGAAATGGGAAGTGAATCTGGTCAACTTACGATTTTCACTTTTTTAAAGCACTAAATAATCATTTGAAATACAATTTTCAGGGCTTTATTTTTAGACCTTATCAAAGACACTGTAGCATGGGGAATCATGCGGCTCAGATTTTTTTAACTGTGGTAAATGTTAGCAATACCTTTAAGAAAAGAAATGCATGTTTTACATGCTGGTACTGCGCGTACATACTGTATGTGCTGGATATTTTGTGGTAGTTTACTTTCGAGGAATTTTTGTGACTAACAAACGCAGACAGTGTTGCTTCCTCATATACCTGTACAAGTCAATGCAAAAGCAATAAATCATGAAAAAAACACGGCAATTCCCGGTCTTTGAAGCATATCGCAAAAATATAATGGTGTATACAGTATCTCAAAGGTGCGATAAATTTAAATATATTGTCATTTCACTTTGTATTAGAGTAATTTTGCCATTATTGTCGTGAATGAATATATTCCTTTATCAGGATTGTTAAAGAATAACTTGTTACACACCAGGTGTTTGTAATCAAATCAAGTTATAATCAAATTAAAACCCAAGTATAATTTTGGTCGATCAGACAAATTTTTGTCAATCTTTCACTATAAGTATTCTATTCAGTTGTCGTCCAGACATCAGAAAACAACATCAAACCTACTGAAATTATTTTTAGCGACAAATTACAATGTTCAAATTAAGGAGAGCATCTAGCGGTTTGTACATTACCTATGGAAATCTCGGGGTGCCCCCCCTCCCCAAGATTTTACATTTTGAGTAATTTCTGTAAAATGGAGGGTTTCAGTGCAAGCAATTTTCAGGGCATTGATAGATCATTATAGGCGTATCTAAAAATATAATTGCAAAGAATTTCATTTTTACCATTCACCAAAACTATACCTTGGCTTTAATATCTGTGCCTCTCTCCCTTTTATCACCCTGTCTCTCTTTCTTTTACTCTCTCTATCTGTTCTATCTGACAGAGTTCGATGCCCGCAACTCAGTGCGCTACGTAACGGAATGGCGGAGTGTACCACGGGTCATCCTTTGATTCAGTGTGCACGTTCAGCTGTAGGCCGGGCTATAGGTAATCGGGAGCAGTGAGACAAGGTGTGTTCGGGTCCACTTGGACGGAAGGTTTACCATTTTGCCAAGGTGAGCAAGATTGTATGCCTATTAACTGTTCGTATTGAATAGGGAATATTTCTTTTTTTGTCAAAGAGCATTTTGACCTATTTGCTCCTATTTCTGTACAATTTGTCTGTAGTAATTTATAAATTCAGGAATATTCCTATTTTTGAAAACTTTCTAAGAATTTGTTCTATTTCTTGACTTTCAGGGTTGGCCAGTATGAGATTGGACTGGCCATACAGAAATTTTTTTGGAAACGGTTGATGCTGCATGGATCAAAAATTTGTTGGAATTGCTGTCATGGACATATCTCTGGTCACATTGGCGGCACCACTAAACAATCATTCATTGCTGTTGTTTCATATATAATGCCCCCCCCAGATCTCGGCCACTGATCGCGCGATCGCCGCGAAAATTTGCATGCGCATAGAGCTGGATGTAATCTACAAGATTGTATCATGGATTTACAAAAAATACATATTTTATATTTTTTAATAATTAATTATGCAAATTTATGAATTAAAATCGTATTTTTGCCTATAACACAACTTAATATAGCTTGTAGATGCTAAGTTTGGGTGAAAATATTCTTTTTGTCATTCCTGACAATTATTTACAAAAATATTTGCCAAATCAGAATTGATTTCTTATGTATTTTATTGTTTTGTGAATTTCTTATGTATTTCTCTGTTTTTTATTATTTTTTTAATGAACTTTTTCGGGACTTTTTTGCGATATAAACAGCATAAAATTAATCCATTTCTAAAGGTTCAAATAAAAATAGTCATACATTATATTTTGGCTGAAAAACACAATTTGCATTGATTTGTAACAAAATCATGTTTGAGCAATTTTGGAGTTGCAAGCATTACGAAAAATCGTGCGTTGTCTTAACGGTTCGTCGATTTTCGCGAAAAATTTTGCGCGGCGGAATATCGAGAATTTGTTGGGGGGCATTATGCCCCCCCCCCCCCCCCCCCCCCGGGGATATTAGGGTTAATATTTAGACAAATATATGTGCTTTAGTTGGTGTGGCCTCCAGGTCAGGTTAATATATTATAATTCCATAAAATAGTTCACTATATGTATTATTACCAATGAAAATGTTACATTTGTGGATGAAAGTCGTGGAACTTAATTCTTAAAGTCGGTAGGTAGGCCTGTACTCTTTTGATTATTGATGGTGATTTCAAGTACTAATAAAGAAATCTAAATAAATGAAATTAATACTCTCATTTTTCACCATTTTCTTGTGATGAGATTAACATTAAACTTTTATTGTCCATCAGCATTTTTCTTATGCTCGCATATGACAATTATAACATTGATTTACATTGACACAGAACTTACATGTAATATTGCCAATAAACATTCAATTTAATTAACTTTCAAGAATTTATTTGCAAGATGAACTAAATGCAAATATTGGGTATGCTAAAGAAAGGGAGTAATCACATTACATCATTTTCTGATTTAAAATGTGGATAAAAGGAAATGGTGTGTTGAACAAACGTATGAATTAATGTTTGCATGGTAGTTGTAAATTCGATCAAAGGTTTTCTCGCTCTTCCTCATTCTTGTGACGACATCAAGAGCATTCTGACCAGAACATGGAGTTTCCCAAATGCAAATGGTGTTACCAAAATATATGTATTTCAATTTGAATTTATTTGTCTTTCTACAGAGATAACGTGCTCGCCCTCCTTGACGAAATATAGAAAAGGGGCAGGTGACATGTACAGATGAGCAACAATATTGCCAGTTTATGTACGTACTCGTGTATGGCTTGGTTACACCTTGACCCGAGCAGCAGTTCACGACGGGAATGCTACGGCAAGTGGGTGACGGGAACGGAGCCGGAATGTATCGGTAAGTATGTTAACAGGATCATCATTTTTACCCCATGCCTGTCATGATGGAGATTGTCACAATTGTACACGAAATAAGCCAGTTTGGAGTTTCATGTACACCGCATTCACATCAGTCCCGATTTATCGGGGAAGTCCCGATAAGTGGAACTTTCCGTCCGAATCTGTAATGTGAACGCTCACTGGACTTTCCTTCTGCCCCGCGAAACATGATGGGTTCGGGACACTCACAATAGGTCCCGTTTATCGGGGAAAGTCCGATAAGTGGAACTTTCCCATGAATCTGTTAATGTGAAGCTCATGTGGACTTCTTCCCCGCGAAACAGAGCGACCTTTGGCAGGTGATTGATGTCGCACAGCTGTTTTCGTCATAATGCCATGCGTGAAAGCACAGCCAAAATCAATTAACCGTATTTGTCCCGTGTAGGGGGACACTCAAATGTAATGTGAACGGTCGGTCGTAAAAAGATCGCAAATGCCCCCGATAAGCGGGACTCAGATGTGAATGTTGGGTTATGCATGTGCAGAAGGAGGTCATTTTGTATGATGCTTGGTGTAAGGAGACATTTTGAAAACTGGATAGCACATGTGAAAGCTATGTGATAAATTTATGTACACACAGATGCATATTCAGGAATGGGACAGGTGGAAGCTATTCTTCTCAGTGGAAGTAACAAAAACAGTCATACTTGAATTCAAATTTCTTGAATTTTAAAGAAAATAACAAGATTGAAAGTAGTCCTCAATTTAGGGCAAAATGCTCCCAGAATCAAGAATACTGTTTAAAGTTTCTGCTGTGAAAAATTTTCATTGTCATACTTTTCTCTTTGTTGTACAATAAAGATGGTGTTGACGGTAAAATTTATGTAGTTTTTTATATGATCAATTTCTATCGAGACTGGATATTATTTCAATATTGGTAAAATTAATGCTCTTTCTTTCCTTAATTAACAAATTCAGACAAATCCTCAGATTGAATATACACTCTAGTCATGGATATATGAGTATATGTTTCACCTCAATTGTTCTGAAGGCATCTCTGACTTCTCCCATCATGTCACTGCCTTTAACAGAAACCTTTTATTCATTATTTTCTCCAGATTCCGAAAGTCCGACCTTTACCTCCTGCCGGGACCCATGAATGAAGCTGCCGACTCGCTTTCAACTAGGACGGCGGTTTACTGGTTCAGCCTATGGCGAGGGAAATTCTGTCAACCGGCTAATAAGCACAGTGCAGAATAGTGGTCCATCACGAGGAAGCTCGCTGGAAGAAGGACGTTCATTTTGTTCTTACACTGTCCAGGACAAGGCAGGAAACGTGGCCTACTCTAACTTCACCGTCCACTCGTGTATGGTAAGGCATGATCATGACAGTACAGGGCATCTTAAAGGCATAATTTCAACCCGTTTGCCTACTAGACCGGATGTGCCATGTATTAACTCTATGGGAATGGCAGAATCTCGGAACAACGGGTGTAACAATGAATACAGTTTTAAGAATCTGATATACTTAATCTTCCATGCTATTATTTGTCTCTGATAAGGTCTAGAAATTGAAGCCTGAAAACATTTATTATTCTCAAATCAATCATTTGAGGTGAAAACATCTAAGTACCAAGTTTGTGCCATGCTTCATTTTCCTCCATATACCACCATGTTACACTGATTTGTGTTATTCACATGCATAATGTCAGTGTGGTGTTTTCTCATGTAGCAAAACTTTCTAAATTTTGTGTTCACAGATGATTATTTGTCCATTTGTAGTCTATTATTAGTAGTCAGATGATTTTTTTTTTTTAGTGGGAGCTATGCATGTTAAAGTGTACAGAGTTGTTTTTGAATATTGGCAGATTGGTATGGTGTAAGCTTGAGAGGAAATTTGTTCTTAAGAGGGAGAGTGGGAGGGCCAAAAAGGGTTTCAGGGAGACTTTGGTACGCATTTGGGAATGAAATTATTTCGGTT
>JZLH01S0140979.1:22457-31879 GCA_001188425.1 Eucidaris tribuloides | reverse complement strand
CTCAACACTTCAACGTTAACTAAATTATTGAAGTCCCATTCAAAACGTTCACATCTGGGGTAGATAATATTGCCGCCTGACAGCCAGAAGGACGTTTACCTTGATTTGGCGAGGACCAGAAGGGCGTTACTGGTATACACTTTGCACAGCGCTAATGCCTTTCTGATTCTTTATACCTTAATGTTGATATTCGCCTTACCGCTAGAAGGGCATTACCGGTATTCACTTTATACAACCTTAATGCCGTTCCGATTCTCAACACTTAAACGTTAACTGAATTATTGAAGTCCCATTCAATACGTTCACATCTGGGGTAGATAATATTGCCGCCTGACAGCCAGAAGGACGTTTACCTTGATTTGGTGAGGACCAGAAGGGCGTTACTGGTATGCACTTTGTACAGCGCTAATGCCGTTCTGATTCTCTATGTACTTTAGTGGTAATAGTCGCCTGATAGCCAGAAGGGCATTACCGGTATTCACTTAATACAGCGTTAACCCTTAACATGCCGGAGGAATTGCACCTCTTAAGACTATAATGTGTATTATGTGGTGCAGATTTGCGACTACGGCAAGTAAAGAGTTAAAGCCCTTCTGATTCTCTATACATTACCGTTTAGTCACTAGGTTCGGTGCTATAAATCATTATTTTTTTCAATGAAAGACAAAGCGCCTTTTCACGTGGTAGTGGGATAAAAACATCGCTAAGGTAATGCTACTCTATCGTATATCTAATGTTTGACTGAAAGAAAAAAAACTGTAATTTTTTTCTGTTATAGAAGCCCGTCATCCCCAACGGGTTTTAATGACGCAGTCATGCTTGGCGATTGTTAGTCAGTTCATATTGCCGGTGTTCTGGAAGACTTCGTTGTGATTTGCTTCTATTACAAGTTGAAGCACGAATACAATAATTAGAACCCGTTGAACATTCAATCGCTCCAGATTCTGAAATTTGAGTGGTAAATTAAGGCATATAGCCTCCAAAATCATCTTAATGATCACCATTATTGTTACTATTATTTATTTAATTGTTATCGTAATCATTATCATCATCATCATTATCATGAGCATCATCTTCACTATCATTATTATCATCTTTACCGTTAGGCCTATTATTATCATTATTATTATTATCATAATCATCATCATCATCATCATCATTATCATCATCATCATCATCATCATCAGTATCATCTTCATCATTATCAACGGCAACAGCAAAAACACAACGGAATAGGTGTAGTCAGCTAATTATCCTTCGCGAAATTCATTCTCGACCCATGTAGGCCGTCGTTCAAATTTGTAAAATAGAAGCGCCCTGTTTAACCCATTGAGCCCGGTTTTACACCACAATATTGCTCGATGACATGCAAACGAGGCAATTTCACTTGGTTGATGGTTACGGGAATAATTTATAAATGTACTAAATTTCATGTTTTTTTTTTTTCAAAAACAAGTCTAAGCATCAGACTTATTTTTATTCATTTCTATACTGGTCAGAAATGTGTGTTCTATCGTACACACGTATTTGTAAGCAATACATGATTTGCATTTATCGGAGGCCCCATGGCTTAGTGGGTAAGGACGTGGTTTCCCGATCATGAGATCCCCGGTTCGAATCCTTCCACGGCCGGCGTTGTGTCCTTCGGTGGGACACTATATTTGCATTATCCTTTTTTCCACCCGGGAGTATAAATGGGTACCTGGTAGGGTGAGAATGACTTAGTTTGTCTGGCTTGAGGCGCCTCCTTGGCAGCTCAGCTATACTACCCGGGGAGTTTAAATGGTGCACTTCTCTGTGCTGGTTAGAACAGTATCCCAGTGACCAGAGTAATAATATCCACGTGTATATAGAGACTGATCTCATCGGTGTTACGCGCTATATAAGCATTGACTAACATTATTGCGTTTATCGTAAGTTTTACTAAAAAGTTCATCACTTTGCCGGCTTCTGTAGAAGCCCATCTTCGATTGTGGCAAAATACTGGGCTTCTGTGCAATTCCGTAGTTTCCAAGGGATTAAAAATGTACCAGAAAACAAGTTTATAATTTCACTTTCTCGCATGTTTTTGTCAACGAAACCCAAATACACTTTGTTGCTATGATACTTGACAGCTGGCATAGATCATTTTCATAAATTATTTCACTTCTTTGCATACGTTTACCTTGATTTGGTGAGGACCAGAAGGGCGTTACTGGTATACATTTTGTACAGCGCTAACGCCTTTCTGTAATAGTCGCCTGACAGCCAGAAGGGCATTACCGGTATTCACTTAATACAGCGTTAACCCTTAACATGCCGGAGGAATTGTTCCTCTAAAGACTATATGTGTATTATGTGGTGCAGATTTGCGACTCCGGCAAGTTAAGAGTTAAAGCCCTTCTGATTCTCTATACATTACCGTTTAGTCACTGGGTTCGGTGCTATTAATCATTTTTTTTTCAATGAAAGACAAAGCGCCTTTTCACGTGGTCGTGGGATAAAACATCACTGAGGTAATATTACTCTATCGCATATCTAATGTTTGACTGAAAGAAAAAAAACTGTATTTTTTTTCTGTTATAGAAGCCCGTCATCCCCAATGGGTTTTAATGACACAGTCATGCTTGGCGATTGTTAGTCAGTTCATATTGTCGGTGTTCTGGAAGACTTCGTTGTGATTTGCTTCTATTACAAGTTGAAGCACGAATACAATAATGAGAACCCGTTGAACATTCGATCGCTCCAGATTCTGAAATTTGAGCGGGAAATCAAGGCATATAGCCTCCAAAATCATCTTAATGATCACCATTATTGTTACTATTATTTATTTAATTGTTATCGTAATCATTATCATCATCATCATTATCATGAGCATCATCTTCACTATCATTATTATCATCTTTACCATTAGGCCTATTATTATCATTATTATTATCATAATCATCATCATCATCATCATCATTATCATCATCATCATCATCATCATCATCAGTATCATCTTCATCATTATCAACGGCAACAGCAAAAACACAACGGAATAGGTGTAGTCAGCTAATTATCATTCGCGAAATTCATTCTCGACCCATGTAGGCCGTCGTTCAAATTTGTAAAATAGAAGCGCCCTGTTTAACCCATTGAGCCCGGTTTTACACCACAATATTGCTCGATGACATGCAAACGAGGCAATTTCACCTGGTTGATGGTTACGGGAATAATTTATAAATGTACTAAATTTCATTGTTTTTTTTTTTCAAAAACAAGTCTAAGCATCAGACTTATTTTTATTCATTTCTATACTGGTCAGAAATGTGTGTTCTATCGTACACACGTTATTTGTAAGCAATACATGATTTGCATTTATCGGAGGCCCCATGGCTTAGTGGGTAAGGACGTGGTTTCCCGATCATGAGATCCCCGGTTCGAATCCTTCCACGGCCGGCGTTGTGTCCTTCGGTGGGACACTATATTTGCATTATCCTTTTTTCCACCCGGGAGTATAAATGGGTACCTGGTAGGGTGAGAATGACTTAGTTTGTCTGGCTTGATGCGCCTCCTTGGCAGCTCAGCTATACTACCCGGGGAGTTTAAATGGTGCACTTCTCTGTGCTGGTTAGAACAGTATCCCAGTGACCAGAGTAATAATATCCACGTGTATATAGAGACTGATCTCATCGGTGTTACGCGCTATATAAGCATTGACTATCATTATTGCGTTTATCGTAAGTTTTACTAAAAAGTTCATCACTTTGCCGGCTTCTGTAGAAGCCCATCTTCGATTGTGGCAAAATACTGGGCTTCTGTGCAATTCCGTAGTTTCCAAGGGATTAAAAATGTACCAGAAAACAAGTTTATAATTTCACTTTCTCGCATGTTTTTGTCAACGAAACCCAAATACACTTTGTTGCTATGATACTTGACAGCTGGCATAGATCATTTTCATAAATTATTTCACTTCTTTGCATACACCCTCTCACCCCAAAGGATGTTTGTCATACGATAAAAAAATTATCGGTTGCATATTACATTATAATTACTGAGAAGTATTCAAACGAATCGACTAATAAATCAATTTGCGTCTCTATTACACACATACATACATTAAAAATGTATCCTATTTACCGTTGTATAATCCGCATACAATGTTTTAACTTTTAGATTTATGTATCACACGTATTTTATCCAGCGGCGCAAATCCACACAGGAATTCTATTCAAGTGGGGTGGGGGGGGGGACACCCTATTGTTGTGTCCCCCCACATGAATAGAATTCTTCGTGGATTTGCGCCCATGATTTTATCTGATGAGTGTTAAACCCCAATTTTTCAATATAATTATTTATCAATTCGCAATTTCTTCTACTAATGCCACAAAGGTAGAAACAGGATTGATCTTTCTTCCAAAAGAACATCAATACCATATTACTGTAACACTTTTTTTGAGATCCGAAAAGAACACCATGTTAAACGTAAATGAAATAAGGTTAACGCCCTTCGGATAAAGTACCCTCTAATGCCTTTTTGTGACGCCATTAGTCATGTGTTAAAAGACAGACTTCGAAAGTTATCGACATGGCGGTATGGAATTCACAGTCATTTACGCTGAATTCCAAACGTGACAAAATAATGGGCACCAATTGTATAAAATGAGGCAAATTCCGAAAATAAATTCAAACTAGAATGCATTACCACCATGATTAATCAAGTAGTTTACAGCCTACTCTAGATGTTTAATGCATCGTGCTGTTTGATTAAACAAAAAATCAATAATAAGCAAAAACGTTCTGCCGAGTTCTGAAACGGTTATTACGTCAATGAACTCTAAATCTACAATCGGAAATTTATTTATAATTTTGGTGTGACTGCGTCGACTCTTATTTTCACAGGTATACCACTCGTTCTTTTTTTTTTCATCATCTTTCCTCAGCTACAAGTGGCAAGGACCAACATACAGCGGTACGCTTTTCAATAAGTTGAATGCCTTTAGCAACATGTTACAAATCTCACCATTTTCATACATTAAAAATTGCATTGTCTGACTATGTTGATTTCACATGAAGTCGTCGGCTTTCCGATTTCTTAGATTTGGAAACGAAATGTGTTTTGAATTAAATTTGCAGCTCCCAAGACTTTCTTGAATAGCAGGCCATGTTTGGCTCCAAAGGAGAATACCCTGGCTTTAAGAATACGTGACTAAATAAATAGTTCAATGAAAGAAAGACAGAAAGAAATGGATAAAGAAAAAAAAGACAAAGAGAATGAAAGAACAAATTCCCTCTCCCCCCCCCAAAAAAAGAAGATTACCTACTTTTTATGTTCATGCTCAATTGGATGTTCCTTGGTTTAATCATTTTCTTTCATTCTGTATTTCTCCCTTACTTCTTCATTTGTTTGTCTGTCTGTCTGTCTGTCTGTCTTTTTTTCCTTTTGTTCTTCCTTCGTCTTTCGCGGTGTAGGCCTACATGCACACCTCTCTTACTTTCATTATTATGCCATTTTTTCTTTCTTCCTTTCTTTCTCCCTGCCTCCCTTTTCTTCCTTCTTTCTTTTTACTACCCATCCTTTATCTGCCCACGTGAGTGTGTACATCCGGCAGTAGTAGCATAATGAACTTATATTCATTTCATTTATGAATTCTACAAACAGTTGCTCTCCTTTTCCTAAAATAGTAAAATCCATCACAAACCAATCGACGCAAAAAACCACAATCCTTCTCATATCCACAAATTTTCCACATTAACCATTTAATACAAATTAATAAATAAAAGCATATTGCTCCGTCGCTCATAATTCACGCAGCGAAGCCTATACTTCGGTTCTCGTGAATAGGCCCAATGAAGCACGTGGAAATTTTTCTCTCGACAGAGTACGGGTCAGGCGCTCTCTGGCGTGTAAAACAAATTACACGCGGCAAATGATAAAGCTGTTTGGGAGAAAATTGGTGTGAGTTCAATTGGTCCCACGAGGTATAACTCGACACCGACGATTCAATAGAACGAGAGCCGTGTATAAAGTCAATTAACATTTCAAGCGCGCTGCAAAGACTTGGGTGTTAATTTTGACACCCTTGGTGTTTATGGAAATAGATGTCAGGTGTCTCGTTAACCCGTTGCCTCCGAGATTTGTGTAATCCCATAGAGTTAACTCGTCGACTCCGAGATTTTGAAAATTTCACAGAGTTAATACAGGGCACAATAAGTTCCCGTAGCCCACGGGTTAATACATGACTTATTCAGTTTTCGTAGCCAATGGATAAAAAAAAATCAGCATTCCATACTGCAAAACTGTGATTAGCTTAGTTTCCCCTTAAAAGAGATGGTAAAGCTGCTTCAGGGATTACTACTTCAAGGTTCAAGGTTCAATATATCTAAAAAAAAATGTTTTTTTCACATTGAATCTGTAAGGTTTTAAGATTATTAGATGTTCTAAAATCCCTGCATCTTTTGCGTTTAAGGTGTATTTAGTTATTCTCACTCAGTGCGCATTATTTTTTTCCGTAGTATACGATGGTATATCTCATGTCTAGTCCGTTACGACTCGTTGCGTAAGAGAACAAAGGCAGTATTGACAAATGGAGCACAAGTAACCTGTTTGTTTCATCATAGCCCTTTTCTGTCGTTTTAATTCCGTTCATATGTAGATATCTCGACATTTTATTGCATATCGCGATAAAACGCACCATTTTATCTGCTACCTTCGTCATGTCAGTTTGTCTACCGTTTGATCATGTCAATAGCAAAATGAGTTTACATCTACTAAAAGCCAAAGATCTGTATGGATGACCTACAGAAAGAAGATACAAATCAAATTTACCTCTCCACATCATGGATGACTTGATGATGTTTTATTCAATAAAAATACAAACCGGTTTTAGATCCCATCTCACCTATGCAGTACTTCGAGGTACAATGTTACCCTTCGCAGCGAACGCAAGTAAGTATTTAGATATAATTGATAATTTTTAAATATAGATTGAAGATCAGTATTGTGATATGTTTGCAATCTTCAAAATAGTTTACGTTCTACTTTTCTTTACTGTGAGTGCGTCGATTAATAGGGCAATGGAAAAACAATTGGCCTCATTTCAGAAATTCAATAATATTAGAACTAGCGGCCCTAATAGTGAAGGAAATGCGATATTCGTTTCATGATATCAAAAGAACGAGTTTCATCAGATATAAGGTCACAATGCTAATTTCAAAATAGCCATTTGTGATTGAGCGTCAGAGTTTGGAACCAAAATCTCGCTTGAAGGCTTGATAACGGTTCCAAAATCTCAGCACAATATGCGTTCTGGATGCAAACTGAGAAAAAAAGATATAACAAATATTTCATTTTACTGGAATATACATGTAATTAACTCTTGCATTTCTGTACGTTTTAAACACTACATATTTGGGCATCGTTCTCCTTTAACCAGATCAAATGAAGTGTAATACGACTGTGATTAGAAGCGTCGATAGCAAATAACAACAACCAAAAACAAGGTTCGCGTTCATATCACCAACAAATATGAAATTCACCTGTGATAAGAACTGATTGCAATGATAGTGGACTACACAATGAAAGTAAAGGAAATAATCTTACAAATAGCGAGCAATTAAGTAGAAAGTAATTGCAAGATAATTAGATGAGTAATGCGTCCTTGACAATTGCGAAGTCTCGCATTCTTGGTACTTAATCGCTATACACGCGTGATAGGTAGATCCGGTGCTGTTTTTTACATTATCGGTGTAAAATTGGAATTATTACCTACAAATATTTTTATTTGAAATGTACACAAAAAGTATTCAAAATGATGTATCAGAATAAAATTGGATTTTTACCTACAATATCTTTATTTGAAAGTCAATATAATTACTCGAAATGATGTAATTTTACGGCAATATTACTTTTTTGATATTTCACCTAGATAATTACGTAATAATATCTGCTTAATGGCAAAGGTTCCTAATTTTGTTTAATTTGCTTAGATAATAATGCGAAATTGACCTAATCGATTACCGGTATTGTGTCCTAATGGTGTATTTATTAAGAATTATATACGATGTTGTAACAACGCGTACGCAAGCAATACTAATGACCTAATTGAATATCAGCAACGAAAAAAGGGCATTTATGAAAACGTATGTAATTGTTAATGGAAAGACGTGTTTGATTGTAGGCGTTGGATTCGAGTACACATGACTGAAGATGCTACAAGCAGGATAAATAAGATCTTGCTTGTCTAAAGAGTTCTTGGTTTACAAGGGTTACCGTTTTTTGTTTAGATTTGATCCAATGGAAGAAACATAGGTTAAAAGTACGGTGTTAAAAATTTGAGGGTTATATGATCTCCAGTTTTCAAAATATTAACGATAGGCCAAGGCCATTTGCTCAAAGTTGCATGTGAAGCCTATTCTGGATTTTATGCGCTGACTGTAGCTTTCACGCGGTAATTGTTAAATCGTAAAGAATTCACCCGTTTCTGCGAAGTTGGGGCCATTTGGTACTGGTCCAGCTTTACTTATGTTTGTTTCTGACTCGGTACTTACCTTTAACTCTTAACATGCCAGAGCATTTAAACCTCTATGGACTTTATGGGTATTATTTGGTGCAAATCTGCGACTTTGGCATGTTAAGAGTTAAATAGTAGGATGTGTTTACTTAATGAAACAAGAATACCGTATGTCAACCAGCAGAGTGCATGTAAGGGACACCGCACAATACGTGATCGGCTACGATCCGATTTTGGCAATAAGTCGCAATAGCATTTGATTTGGTCATTTCAACAAATGAAACTTATTTGACAAGGGTTTCGAACGATAATATGAATACTTAAAATGGGATTTTGGTGCACTGTCAACCTTGAACCCGGAGTAAGGGCCAGATTATTTCCAAATCGCAGCCAATCGTAGGACTTCTTTTACGTCACTGCGATTCGGAGCCAGTTTGAATTTTCCTCCGATTGGATACATGTACCTCGAAACGGGCCATATTTTCGACTGTATGACTATAATCTATTCAGAACCGTAATAAACAAAATTGTGATGTCTTAAAAAGTTTATATCCAATGCTAAAGAAAAAAAAATGTGCAAGAAAATTTCGCATTGTAGCATTTTCATATTTCAATATCCCGAGCAAACCAGTAATACTAGGCGATCGTTTAAGGGGGGGGGGGGGGCTGCAAAACATATTCCGTCGAACTAATCTAAATTTCTCCCGTCTAGAATGACGTAAAAGAAAATCGATTACAATAGAAATATTTGGGTAATTACGTAGGTGCGAATAAGTTATTTCTTAGCTCTTTAAAAATCAAAACGCGAATTACCATGTGCTACATTAATTATTGAGAGGAACTAAAGATGAAGCGATGGCCATCAAGAAAAAAGAAATTCGTAATTCACTGTTAATACGAAGGCTTTGACTTGATCCCTCATAATCATACTTCTTTTAGAAGATTGAT
>JZLH01S0140979.1:9957-17457 GCA_001188425.1 Eucidaris tribuloides | reverse complement strand
TCTATCTATCTATCTATCTATCTATCTATCTATCTATCTGTCTATCTGGGGCTGATCCAGCACAGTAAAATCTCTCGGAGGGGGGGGGGTCTCCCACGAGAAAACAATTTTCCCACAGTGAACGAAATTCGATTGAAATATTTTTTAACAAACAGCCAAATATCCAAAATCTGTGGGAGTGGGGGCGAAATTTTCGAAGAACATTAAACCCCCCTGCTTTGACATTACTTTGAAAACAATAGGAACGGATGCCCCCATGCTCCCATACCCGTAGCTTCACCCTGCTATCTATCTATCTATCTATCTATCTATCTATTCTATCTATCTATCTATCTATCTATCTATCTATCTATCATCTATATCTAGGCATAATAGATTAAATGTACACACTTGTCCACTTTACCTATTGTGTGTGTACAGTCCGTCTAAACAAATGGTTCCAGTGAAAATAATTTTCTATTATATGAAAATCATACAAACCTAGTTAAGTTGGGTATTGTCACAGAGTTAAAAGACCATACATTTCAATACAATTTATTTCATTTCATTTGGTTTCTGTCATCGTGAGATATATTGATTTGTTCTTGCAATAATGCAAAATCGCGTTTGTCCCAGTATACTGTATGCACTATACGCAATATACACATACATGTATGTTCTGCATATGTTTAACAAAGAAACCCACTGCGAGTGTGAAAAAGTATTGTGTAATCGTTCAAATTAGCTGAACAAACAGTCTTTTCAGGTTGTACATTTCTGATTTCCTATTATTTAGAAATGGGGTACATAACTGTGACAAAAGACTTATTAAATGAACGAGATGTGCAGATCATCATGATGCCAGTGTGAATGCAGTCTGGCAAAAAGAAGACATGAACATGTGCAATATCATTTCAATGCCGAGTAAGGGTTATTTGGAGTTTTATTTTTTATTTTTTTAATTTACTAGATAATCATAAATTTATTTATTTATTTATTTATTTATTTATTTATTTATTTATTTATTTATTTATTTATTTATTCAAGTTTTCTTTAAAAAGCAGGGTAGGCCAATTCAGTTAGAAAACTGCTTTACAATGACGCCCTGCTATAATCAAAAGTTACATGAAACAATAGATACAAACAAAAATTAAACAATTACACACATTATGATTGAAAAACTAGAACATAATCAAATATAACACAACTAAAGATAAATCAATGAGACGACATATATAATAAAGGATTGTGACCTGTCACCACGATAGCCTGACAAAGACGCACATCTTATAGAATATGAAAATATAATGAAAACAACTTTAGGCGAAAGATATGAATATTTAAATTTTGTAAAATGTGAAGGTCATAAAACTGTATATTTTTGACCATGTGTTAACTTAGTATTTTCCATTCTAATTACAATATTTTGTACATTCTTTAGCTATGGGGCGTGCGACCTTAACAGGGCTTCAAGGCGACGGGTAACAACTATTGGGTAACATTAATAAATAAATAAACATAATGAAAAGCAAAATGCATTTGTTATTTGCTTTATTATTAATTTTTTAATTCAGTTTTGATGAGTTTCTGTAAGCAACAATGCCACCAATGCATGTGTTATTATGATCAATATACAAAAATGGGACAAACGTGATTTTGCGTGACTGCACAAAAGTACTTTGCAAATACATTACTTTTGATGTATTAAAGTAAATCAAATGGGATAATGTTTATCAAAAATTTAATTTATTCTGCTTTAATATGATACCAAACACACATATCTTTTGAGAGAATTACACACCTTAAATATTTTTCTCCCGATTGGACCAGTTTTTTTTTTCGAGACACACAGTATAGATTTTGATAGTACACGTAAATGTATTTGCGCTTAATGTGTGCTTAATATTAAAGTTTGATTATATCTGTTGGTTTGTGTTTGTATGTTTATGTGTGTGTGTGAGTTTGTGCGTATGTGTGTGTACGTGTGCGCGTTGCGTGTCTGTGTAAATTGGATATGCTCTTCTTAATTAACCTGTTTGTGATTAACAGGAAAGATCGAAGATAAAGTTGTGATCCACATAATAATTGAAAAAAAATATAAAAGTTGGTGACAGAAATAATTACTCCTGTCACAGTCATGACTGTATTTGATTACAGCTTTGGGGATAATTGGTTTACATGTATGCCTTGAATTTTTCAACAGAAAAGAGTATACATGACCTTATCAGAAACAGAACCAATATGGATATATTTATAATTAGCTAAGCAATAATTTGCTTGTCAAAAAATTTGTCGATTGGTTATTTCCGGTACTTAAATATTTTTCCGGTAGTTGAATTGGGTGATACTCCCCGACAACACACAATGATTACCTTTTAAACATTTTTTTTGGTGTCTGATCAGGCCCACAATCCTCTCCCAAAGCTGAAGTTAAAGACAAAGGCTAACATTGTGGAGCTTCAATTTATGGTCAAACTGTGACATCTGACCTACATAGTAGTGCTTAAATGGACAAATAAACACCCGGGAATAGAAGAGTTTGGAAAATTATGCTGCCACTGGCAAGATATGCATGAACAATTTCTACTGCGGTGGAGTATAGATAACCTTGATCTACACACAGTACGTGTATGGGAAGAAATGGGCAGGTGAATCCAGTCAAGGTGTAGAATTTCACTTTTTTAAAGCACTAAATAATCATTTTGAAATACAATGTTCAGGGCTTCATTGTTAGAACTTATCCAAGGCACCTGAGACCACGAAAGATGCTCACATTTATTGAACTGTGGTCACTGTCAGGCTTTGTCTTTAAATATTGCTGCGATTCTACCCTCGCCCTCACCCATCTTAACGTATTTCGTGACCCCACTTGGAAAATGGGATAATCAAAACAAAACCAGCAAAAAATAGCAACTTGAAATTGGTTAGACTCAATAATAAATTCCTGATATGTATGTCTTCTTTCCTGTTTAATTTTTGTCAAAGAAATTTGATTAACCAGATTCTTCTGTGTCGAATATCAAGGAAGTCACTTAAATCGACCGTGGCTACGGGTTTAAGATTAATTAGAGTACTGGTTAATGATGGAAATATTTCATCAAAATTCCATATTTCATCGGTTTCCAGATGAAAGAGGATTACATCTGTATTAATATGTTGGAATACATACTTCACTTTATATTTTATGAATAGTTTAAGAATTGGCAGTTTAAACAGGATAACTTCCCAACGTTGGTCCCATGCACAATTGACATTCTCCCACATATAGATTTCAGTGTCAGTGCTTTGTCTGCATGAGGATTTATGAAGAGGATTTGTTAAAAACGAATTGTTCTGTTGCTTTCAACTACTCAGTCTCTTCTGTACTAAAGGGACATCTGTTGATAAAAGGTTTGCAACCAGTCGATATTAAAATCATTGTGTTCCAGGGATGCCATTTTGGAGTTTTTATCTCCCTAAACATCAAATTTGGCGGTTTTCTATTGCGTTTGGCGTAGAAGAATTCAAAGTGCACGCCAAACCACTTTTTGGCGTTTTAGGACGTTTTACAATGGCATACCTAATAAAAAAAAAATGATATCCGATTTTCAGTAAAATAGGTGCCACGAGAGTCCAAAAGTAGCGGGGCACATGTACTTCATTTGCAAAATCCGGCTACGCATAAACCGTGGCACCCAAATTTTTGGCCGCGCAGAGGTTTCACATGTGTTATAAATTGATTTGATTTATTACAATGTTATTTCTAACCATATCTAGGGTATGCTACCCATAAAATGCATCAATTGCAAATTTGGCGTTTCTTCACCGAATTTGACATGTAATTTGGCGTTTCGAGAATCAAAAAACCTGGCAAACCTGTGTTGTTTTGCAAGTACTCAATCTTATCTTTCAGTCTATACATACCAGGGGGGTTTAAACCTCTATGGACTTTATGTGTATTATTTGGTGCAGATCTGCGACTTTGGCATGTTAAGGGGTAATTGAATTGCTACGTTAAAATGCTCGCTTGGACATTGTTGAACCTCGTAGGCATCTAATGCCCATTACGCCGACCACGGTGGTGAAGTGTGACCATCATGTGACAGGATTCGAAAGACACGATGACAACAGGTTAAAAACCTTTCCAAATCCAATGATATGACGTCAATAAAATATTAATAACGAGAACAGAAAATTGCTTTCAGAATGTACGTGAATCTACCAAACCATATAATTTCAAGATTTTTTTTTTCAACTTTCAACAAAACCAGTAAAGTAGCAATTTTAGATTGATTGGACCCAATAATGAATTTCTGATAAATATGCCTTCTTTCCAGGTTATTTTTGTCAACGAGTTTTGATTAAACATAATACCCTCGTTTCAAATATATAGAAAATCGGCTGACCGTAGCTAACACTTCACTGAGTTTGCATGCCAAAATAATAAATTTAGTTTCTGTTTTCAATTAATTAAGCTTACCTATATTAATTAAATAACGTTCTACTAATCAACCAAACAATTGGAGGCATAGTATTACCTGCAACTTTATACAAAGAGTTAGATATGGAACTTTGTATTTATCTATTTTCTGCTTTCATAAATGAGTAGCACGTCTTTAGGTAAAATGAATTTGCCACAAGTAGTGCTGTGCCGCTGACCAGATATCAGTAGGTTTCAGGTTCGAATCCTGTTGGGTCACTCTTTTTCTGAGTCATTTAAAAAATATCAGATCAAGCATTTTATCTTATTTATCATGTATTTGATAACACAGAGACGAACAGCAAAAGCTATTCTGCATCTGAAATTTTCTCTGCAAATCTTCCATTTTTTAGTGCTGTGTTCGTTTATAAGGAAACTATGTTGTTTTTCTTTTACTGTTTATTGATATTTTTCCTCACGTCCATTTCTTCTTCCCTTTTATTTTGTCTTGTTCTTTTCTTTCTTTATTCCCCCTGCAACTTGTGACGTACCGGGGTACCCTACTTCGGCCAACTTCCCTTTCGGGTGTTATGCCGTCTTTCATTTCATTTGATTGTTTTTCCAATTTGATGGTATGATGTTGCATGTCTATCAATTTGTTATTACGATTTGTAATGTGTTATAATGTCAATTACTTTTGACCTGTCAAATTGCACGATACCCTCATAAGGTCGTATATCCAACGGTAAGAAAAGTGCCAAATATCGTAATTATGAAAGTGAAGTGTCTTCCAAAATCAAAAGTTTTATGACCTTCACATGCGGAAAAGGTTTTATATTTATATTTTCACCAAAAGTGTTTCTTTCTATATTTATGTTTTACAAGATGTGTGACTTTATCAGGGTATCGTGGTGACATGCATGTAACACATTTGAAATGAAAAAAAAAATAAATGTATATGATATGATATGATATGATATGATATGATATGATATGATATGATATGATATGATATGATATGATACTATATAAATATAATATAATATGATATGATAAGAAATATAGGATAGTTTAACGAATTGTTACATGGAATGCTCGCTCGGCCGTGAGACGGCAAAACAGTCTAACTTGAAAAATAATTTTTTTGAAATAAACGCTCTTCTTGTGTAATATGGGGACGTTTTCCTAGTGATGCAATCCAGAATTTCACATCATACCATTTTGGGGATTTTTTTTTCTCTATCGTAGTACATTTTCTCACGTTTTCTTCAGTTTTAATGGTAAAGCGGTCTATGTTGAAGTTAGCTCATTGTAATCTTTGTTCTGTGATGGTACAAAAGTTTATCTTGAGATTAATTTTGCAAAGAAAATACTCTTTGTTGTTCAAATATTTGAAATGCTACCAATGTATATAAATGTGCATATAAGTGTATGTGTATATAAGTGTATTGCGTATATAAGTGCATATTGTGTATATAAGTGTATATTAATTAAATTGTATTGTGCAGTATAATTTATGAAAATATGTATCATTTCCAATGAGGACGATAAAATAATGAATCTGAATATGAATCTGAAAAGATACGTAGTCCATACTAATGATGTGATCTATTAACTAATAACTGACTAATTATGCGAATGTTTGGTTATACATGTATATTTAAACAATAACAATATTTGAATAAATAGACTGTTTTACCACAGTATGAAGTTCAAAATTCACAATACATATTTGGTGGTAAAACGTTAAAATGGTAAATCAACATAAAATGGTTGTCATCTTAAAACAAAATAAACAAATATCGACAAAAATGCTCATTCAGATTTTAGTTCACTATTTTGTATTCCATCAGTTCTATGGATTATTAAGTTCCTGTCAATAAAATACCCCAAACTTTTGACCTTTACAGTCATTTTTTTCTCAAAGCAACTATTTTCAAGATAAATCGTCGTACAGCGTGTCCCAGAAAAAAAAGTCTCTCTCATAAACCACAGAATAATTATCGAAATCAAGTTTTTTATAGTAAGGGGCCCACTTACTTTTGTAGTTCCTGCGAAAATTTCAAAGGTCTCGCTTCATTATTTTTGAATACACATGCTCTTACGTAACAGTGGGGCTTTCCAGCCCAATCCAAGTTTGATAAAAAAGAGGTGCACACCACCATACGTTGGTATTAACCCATTGGCTACGGGAACCGGACGTACCCTGTGTTTAGTCTACGGGATTTTCAGAATCTCGGAGGCAACGGGTTAAGTAACTTAATTAAAATTCAGTCACCTTTTTTTTTAAATGGAAACCAATCAAAGTTCTGTTCCACTGGTCGTGGTTCCTTCCACAGAGTGTGTTCCATTTGTGGATTGTCCTGCAATGTCCAGCTTGTAAACTTTTAGTGTCGTCCTGCACGTTCTTCCTCCTGATTTCCATTCACGTTGATGCATTGATGCACTGCAAACTTGGAATGGGCTGTTTCTCCACAAGTAACCGAATTCGGGACAAATCTTTCCAGCCAGGAAACACATTCTAGCTGGTGTATACATTGATATATGTTTCAACAAGTTCTTGCGACATTTCCGGCTCATCCAAATCTTGCCAATGCCATTTAACCAAACGAATATTTCCCGCAGGCAACCAATGATTGGCGGATTGGGTGTAGGTTTCTGAATTTAGAACTCAAATACGCCATGAGAAGGTTGTGGGAACCATGTCTTTGGAATAACTTGCACATGAACTGCGTCATTCTTGAACAGAGGTGCTGTGGCGAGATTGAGGTCTTGAGTTCGAGTCCAACGCTTGGCACTTATACCCTCCAGCAAGACGTTTCATTTGCTTTGCTGCGTTCCGCCATTATCACAATGAAAACGTAACATTGACACTAATTAACAATTTGTTTAAATTATGCTTGAACTTAAATAAACATATAATTATTTTCTAATTTAAGTTAAATCTGTTCATAATATATTAAACCTAAACTTTGTCTGCTCTTTATTTATTTTGGTTAACTTGTTTCAAATCATTGTCTACATATAATAAGTCCAATGAATCCAAATTCAACTAGTAACATTTTAATATTATTAACGATATCTTTTTACAACCAGATCGTTACTCTTATACATAATCATAG
>JZLH01S0140957.1:18832-33995 GCA_001188425.1 Eucidaris tribuloides | reverse complement strand
AATTCTAGGGAAAGAGTCAGAGCGTCGCTGTTGTAACGTTCAGTCAAAATATGTCAATTATATTGGGTAAACATTATTATTGCAAATCGTAAGAGGTAAATGGTCCGATTTCCATTTAAAACTTGCTAGAAGTAGTATATAAGATTGATTAAATTTAGGTCGAGGTCAAGCGTTCAAAGGTAATTGGTCACTTGTTTTATGCCATGAAATTTACATTGTTTACTGCAATAACATGTATCTCTAAATAGATTATAGATAAAACGTACAATGAAGTAGCTATTATGTGTATTATAGATTCGAAATAGCTGGAATAAATTTTGAGGTTAAATTCGCAGGTCCACTCTATGCACTGAAGCTGTAGGGAATATTTGCATCTTTGTGCGATTACTCAAGTAGTTTATGGCGTTTTCATAGTTAGCTCGTGCGGCTGTAGGGGTTACCTGTTTTCATCCATAAGACAGATGGATTGATTAAATCGTGTGTGAAAATATCGAGGGTCGGAGGTCACATTTAGTTTTGTGTACATTTAGGCAAAACTGTCTCTTTATCGTTCAATATCTCAACAAGCTTAAACTGAATTTAAGCCTACATATGCGTCCATACAGACAAAATTACTATTTTATTTACGGGGTTATAGAAGGTCAATGATCAGCAACCATTTTTGGTCTAATGCAAGAAATGCCAGTGTTTTTAACAGTGAAAATAGGGGTCACACAAATAAAGCAAGTATCGTTATAGATTACAATTGGTGGACCAGTGGGAGCGGCCTTTTAACCCTAGTGGTGAGATGTGTGCCCACTTGATCGAATGGTATCACCCGCCGCATGCGCCTTTTTTACGTTTGAGTTCGAGCCGGAGACTGTATGCCGAGTACGGCCTGAATGGATCCGGCTTGGGTAAAAGGGCTGGCGGCGGGCGCGCGTGCCTCACGAACAGAAACCAAAACCAAGAGGTTGTGTCTGTGTGAGGGATGTGGGGGGGGGGGGGGGAGTTCAAGGGAAGAGAATTGTGGCGGTTCACAGTGGCAATGACAAGGTGTGGAGAATGCGGGAGGGGCACGCACTGACACGGCGTTGATGGGTGGACAGTGGGAAGGTCCGCATGTCAGGTTCAGACCACAGTGGCGGTGACCCCAGCGTGCTCTACGGTGCTGAGGTGGAGGCGGAACGGAGCCAATTTGCCGTGGGCCTCAGCAAGTAGTGATAAGTGGAAAGCTGCTGGACAGCAAGCTTGAAAAGTTCTGGAGGCAGTAGATTTGACTGTGAGTGTGGAAGGTTGGAATGTTTGAGGGGATTTTTTTTTTGTGCTTATTAGCGTGTTGCAGAAGGCCAGAGTCAAGGAGGAGCGGGATGGTCTCAACTGAGGGCAGATTATTTGCGTTGGAGCTAGGTGGAGGCAATTCAGATGAGGAATAGAAAGAGTTGCCCTGGAGGCCTGTGATGAGGAATTGAAAAAGAGGTATTCGGATGAGAGAAGAACTGTAGTATCAGTAGAGAAAGAAGCGGAAAAGGAGTGGCAGGAGAGGGATAGGAGTTTTATAGAAATCCGCAGAGTATGCGAAGATGCGTTATTTTGGAGAGGTTTGCGAGGTTGAGTGTCCAAGGAAGATATTAGAGGAGGCATTTGAAAGCAAATATTTGATGAGACAAAGAGGGGAGTCATTACTGTCAAGGGCTGGTTATGGCCCCAGGAGGCCTGAGGTCAGTTTTGACTTGAGTGAGTTGAGGCATGGTAAGGACAGTATGCTGAGGGTGACGAGGGCTCGAGCTGAGTGCAGCTTGTCAGATGGCTTGTGTCCTACAAATGTCTCAAGTATTGTCCTCGTGTCCGCAGGGTGCTTGTGGCCAGGGTGGCTCTAGCGAAAATACGATTGTTGCAAGCGGTGCTGCGGGGGGTGGGGGTTTGGGGGGGGCTTACCGCCCGCCAAATGCTTTATGGAGGAGGTCGGATGAAATGATAGGGCCCTGCCCCTTAAGAGGACCCCAGGGGATTGCTGCCAGTTCAGATCCCATCCGCTCTGAACGTGGATATAAGATACTTTTATGTGTCTTGGCAATATTATTACTTTGTGATGAAGAACCCTCTTTCCTGGGGTATGTGGAAGCATGGTCCAGATGAATTTGGGAAGTCAATTCCAGCCGGTGTAAGCGGTGTTGAAGGATTATCGGACATTAATCTGGTTGGATTCTGGCAAATTGCTTATCAGCCTTCAGTGCTCTCCCAGCTACCCTCAATTTCGCTTGGAGGTTTTTCTGGGTTCCATGCAGAAGGTGATCCGGAAGCTGGTGCAGATACGTTTTCAGCAGTCAGCTTCAGGATGAGATTCACGACTGGGACTTACAGCGACGGATTTGGCGAGCCACTTCGAGATTGGTATTCGATGCGATGCTTAGTCTCACGCGCTGCTCTTTGTTCTAAGTATGAGAGGTGCTGACCCGTCATGTACCTCAGGATTGAGGGTTTGACGCTGGCTGTTGAGGTTTTTGTTCCTTTAGATCAGGGCGTTTAATGGATTGATTCTGGAGCAATTATGTGTTCAGGTAATGAGAACCCAGGCTTGAAAGGGGCACTCTAGATTGAAGATCAGTAGCTTGAACGATGAGTAAGGTCAGGAAGAAGCGCACCAAGTGTCGTTGAAGGAGGAGGATGGGTGGTTGCGCGAAGGAGGTTATTCGTGTTGGGGGTGAATGATACCTACAGGTCTACTGAGGCAGGGCGGTATAAGATGTTGGGCCGTTGGTATGAAAGATAAAGTTTGAACACGATAGGCTATCGGAGGTGTCGCAAATCCATTAAAAGTGTGGTGAAATGGCTCAAGAGGTGAATGGACAGAACATTAATACCTGAAATATGTCAAACGGTATGATTCGCTGCCAGTTTGGTTTGTTCACGGATCATGTGGTAACTGCGCAGGTGTATGAACGTGGTAGTGTCCGAGGTTGATCCAGCAGAAGTTGAACTCATACTAGCCGGAAGTTGGTTAGTGTCCCCAAGAGTGCTTACAGACTTTGCATTCCTTTTATGTAGATCATAGGAGCTACAGTTTGCCTTTGACTCAGTAATTGGAGTAGTTCAAAGCAGGGAGGTTAGGTTGGCTAAATGATATGACGGAGTTCCAGGACCAAAACAATAGCTGAATCTAGCCACCGTCCGCACATGCATGGGGAAGTGGCGGGCGGAGGCTGCGGAGAGTATGCAGTGGCAATGGCCTAAGTGGACGATCGACGATGCGTGGGTGCTGTTCAGGTGGGCAGGAGTCGGTTGGATTATTTCGCCGGCATAAAGCATGGTTACAGCAAGTAAGGCCAGTAAAGGGCAGGAAGGGATTGGTGGTTTGAGGCAGTTTAAGGAGGATAATTAATGAGGAATGCCGTTAGCAAGTCTGTAGCAAGCAGGGTCAGTACAGGGGGGGGGGCGCGTCAGTTTGCGGATATTTAGGTTGCGAACAGAGGAAGTTTCATGAACGACCTCATAACAGTCCTCCTGAGCCGGCGCTTGCATGATCAGTGCCACTTGATGTTTTGCCATCACCGGATGAATTTAGAAGAAGTGGGGATCGAGTGTGGAGACGATACTGAGGCGGTTTGCAAGAAAGCAAGGGGTCGCTGGAGAGCGTGTCCTGTCAGCTTTGTGGTGGGCGATTGCAAGCCTACACATGGAGGCATAACCAGTGTGAAGAAGATGAGGATTTGGCAAGGCACGATGCATGGATGGTGAGGAAGAAGGCATGGCCCCCAAAGGTGAGGGTATCCCAATTTCTGTGAAGGAGCGACGCGAATGTAGTAGACGGAGACAGGGGCAAGGGGTGGTCATTGGAGGGAATCGTTGGTAGCCTTTGGATAACTGGGCGGGTTCGGAATGGATGAAAGGGAACTGTACGATCCGAGAGTGGGAGGGTGCAGACAGGTATGGTGCCCGTCGGTGCCTAGGTTGTTGATGTGGAATTGACAGTTCCTTTGTGAGACGAGGCATGATGCAGGCAAGGGTAAGAGGAAGTGGATAGCGGTACGAATGGGCTAAAGGTGGAGTGGAACAAAATCGGGTGGGCGAGCGATGTGTGCACTGTTGAGGTGGGTATAAGGGGTTAGCTGGATATTTGGTCTGAGAAGGTGGAGTCGACTTATGCGGGTTTGGTGGTAGGGGGAGGGGAGAGGTGTGGTGAAGAGGATGTGTGGCGGCAGCCTGAGATGGTGATTTGCGTGTTAGGAAAGCTTGTAGAAGAGTCGAATGGGGTGCCTGTAGGCATATCAGAGAATCCTGCAGCTGCAGGCACCGCCAGAACAGGGGGAAGTGTTCCAGTACTTAAATGGCCGAAACACAGTATCTCTGGTGTGTGCTGACGACCCATTGGCATTGGCGCGGATTTTCGTTATTTGTACAGTAATAGTGTTATAAATGGTATTTTTTATGTGTGTTAAGTTAGGTTAGGCGTTAGCGTAAGTAATGATAAATTTATTTGTTCACATCATTACGGTTTGTCATGGTTTAAAGAAAATGACATGATTAGGGGGTAGGTCCCTCAAACTTATGGGCTGAAACTACTCTAGAATCAAGTTAAACTAGGCAAGGAATTCTTCTGCTAAAATCTTGTAGTCAAATGTTGACTCATTCTAAAATAAACAATGTCAATCATCATCTCGTTGGCACGGAAACCATGCTGTGTGGGCTCTTGATGGTGGTTATTTTTATCACTCCCCGAAGGAAAATTAAGATACTCCTATGTTTATGCTTGATCTGCTAAAGTAAACAAATTACAGACTGAAACCTTCCAGTTGCGGAGATCGTCACTCCTGCTAGTGTATATGTTGGTATACATTCAAGTCATTTGGTCTTGAGCGCATTTTCAAGTGTTCCTACTCATGATCACTAACCTTTAATTTTTTACTCTATACGGAAATAAGTGGGTGTATGTGTATGTGCATAAAATGTCCAATTATCAGGCACCTTAGCAATTCTGGCACCCTTCATGGGTACACTCAAACACTTGCACCTCTGTGGGGTGACAACATTGCAACTCTGAGGGTGTAATAATGCTAGACGTGTGGCCCCACTGCAGTTGGGGGTTCAAATCCCCACCCTTCCAGTCGGGAGCATTAAAATCATGAAAGTTACTTTGGGCGTTCTCGCTGTCTACCAAACAAGCTCTCGTCCAACCCAATTTTCGCAATGGACCGCGGGAAACTCAAATCCCATGCACCCAAAGCTACGTGTGAGCAAGTTTTCCAAAAAGCGTTCTGAGAAATATGTCTACAACAAAATATTTTGACAATACTTGCTTTGTTTTCAATTCAGTTTTTGGTCAGCTTATCTAGAATGAGATTATTTTTGCATGTTGCATAGATCACTAGCAGGACGATAATACAGTTACTCCTTTATCATGTTTATTTAGAAATGATGCAGTTAACATAACGGCTGGTATTCTCAAAAGCTGGACTAACTTAGTCCCCCTGACTAACACTGGGATGTTAGTCTGCCTTCTGCTATGGAGTGTTAACACATCATTTTATGTTCAAAACTGTTTTAAAAATAAACTTTGATCCATTTTCATGACACCCCCCCCCCCCCCCCCCCCCTAATATCTACATACATGAGTAATGTATTATACTCAGCTTTTAAGCCAAGTGGCACCAAACGTGTAATAATATAGTTGAAATGGAGAAAATTGTATTCCTTAAAAGCATCTGTATAACAATGTTTCAGTTTAAAAAATCTGAGCTACATGATTCCCATGCTACTAGTGTCTTTTGATTACAGTCTAAAAATTGAAGCCCTGAAAAAATTTGCGGTGTAAAACGCAATCATTAAGTGCCTTTAAAAGTGAAAATCATGAGAGAACCATTCCAGCTTTTCTCCATAGACTTTGCTGCTGTTGCAGAATTTCCTAACGCCGATATAAAATTTATTATGTGCCAGTTCTGTATCTGCACATATTGTACTCAGTGGACAGCATAACTTTGTGTTCGTGGTGTTTATTTGTCCCATTCAAACACTGTCAGATATGTCAAGATAGTGCATAAGTTTGACATTTTTTTGTTTAAGATGGGTCTTCCACAGTGTTATATAGTGTCTTTAAAACATCATTTCCAGTGTTAGTCAATGACTAAGTTAACACGCGAATCGAGCTGTACGAGTGCATTTCAATCTTGTCATTCCACGTTATTAATAAAGATGTTCATGGATTAAAACTAAAATGATAGGACACAGTTAAACAAAATCAATGCCCTTTCAAATAAATCTTTAGAGAATATGTTGATTTGTACATCTCGAAATGTATAGTGTTTTTTTTTCCGCCATTTTTCGCGAAAATAGAACAAATCTTAATTTTTTTCCAAGCGATGCACAAATTTTAAGTACTAGATTCGCCAATTCACACTTAAGATTCAAGGTCACCTCAAGGGTCAGAATTATGTTCACTTCAAACTAAGTACCCCATTTTTGTTTGTGATCCACAACTTTCCAAAGTGATTAATCGGTTCATGTATTCTCCAGAAAGGAACACTTTTTATAATATAGACATGGGTTATTGTTTGGGTTACTCAGCCTATTCGCCTTGCACATGTCGTCCCGTAGTTCATAGGGTTAGTGACCTTGGCTTTTTCCATGGTATAACAATGAACAAATTCATGAGTACCAGTCGGCGTGGCCACAGAAAAAAGGTGTCTAGTCTTTATTATTCATTCATAAATCGCATATGAGCCTGAGGAACAAAAGGTTTTAACTTTTTTTTTTGGGGGGGGCGTTAACATAATTTTAGGTACCAGATTTTCCAGTAAGCTTCAACTCGTTAACATAATTTTAGTACCAGATTTTCCATGTAAGCTTCAAACTCAAGGTCACCTCAAGGTCATAATTTAGATCTCTAGTCAAACTCAGCCCACCTTCATATACTTTCGACCCAGAACTTATAACGTGTAAAACATAAACTTAATCAAGTCATGCATTGTACAGAAAGAAAGCTTTGTTTGATATGGGGCATCATCCCTGGGCATCACTACAACTTTGCATCAATGCGCAATAGGGCATTTTAGGTCGATGAATTTTGAAGCCCGTTTCCATGACAACGGCCCACTTCTTGAATTCTCATTCACAATTTGTTGTATTTGTTGTGTCTTGATAATTCATTTGTATCTATAATTTTTGAATGTTATTGATTGTAGTTGCAGTTACATTCATTTGTTAGTTCCTCAGACTCGTAGTATATATTGCAGAATAAATGTACACATTATACAGTGTGTCCCAGAAAAAAGGAAACCGGATTTCATGGCAAAATTATTCTATCATAATGAATAGTTTCCTGAATGAATTAGGTATGATTGTAAAGCTTTGTTCCTCTTCTTTCATTTGATACATAACTTATAATTCATCGTTCACGCATTATTGAATTAAAACAATGGATATTGGTGCTACCAAAATTTCATTTGCACGCGCATATTCCATTTTTAAGTGCATTTTAATGGTAGCAAATGTACTTATTTTTGAGAAACAAAAGCATAGCATCAAAATTCACAATTTCTTCTTTTATCTTACACCTCATGCTTAACAAATGAATAATGTATGCCGGAGAACAAGTTAGATTAAAACATGCCTGTTTTAGCCGTATTTTTTGAATGAATACATTTTTAGCTATTAGCGGTAATTAGAAGCAAACTGAACAAAGAGGTTCACACACGGCTGACTTCACACAATGTCTTGCTCGGGGCACAACAATAGGCTCCGAATCATGTTCGCAGGGTAGCTTCTTGGTTGCTGGCTGCCAAATCCAGAAAACAGGGTTAATGAACGCATTTTGGAACATTTCTGAAAACAAGCATCTTGTCAAATTGTCTTTTCTTACGCCTGCATCACTCATTTTTCACAAATGTGGTATCATATGAAAGAAGATAAAACAGGCTTTTTAATAATGTCCTTTGATATTGAAAATATTCTGAATCCATTCAAGGATGAGAGTTTGAATTTCAAATTTGCTCGTGCAAATGATTTTATACCTGTCTCCCTTCTCTGAGACTGGTATCAAATTAAAGAGGAGAAAATATTCTTTCCAACTATGTACGATTTTCTTGTCATATTTGTTATTAATATATGAAAATATCTTCATCAATCTCGGTTTCCTTTTTTCTGGGACACACTGTATAGAACGCGCGCCAACACTTGGCATAACATATCTTGTAATATAAACGTAAATCTGGCACGAAGTAATAAATGTTAATCGGAAATGGTAAATGACCTTGAAATGACCTTGAAATGACTTTGAATTAAACGTTCTTTAACGAGTTAACGACATGGTTTGTACATCCCATACGGCATCTTGTTGAACGGGCGAGGCGGAGAAACCCTATTTTGCGCTATAAACGCACAGGTACATGCGCGGTATTAGGGGCTTGTTGTGTTTGTTTCCATGGAACCAAATTAAATTATGGTATTAAGTAACAGGGGAATACTTTACTTAATCCAATAATTTTGATCAATACTCATAAATTGCACGTGAATTTAAAATAAGCTAAAGTTTGAACCTTTTTAAAGAATGGCATAATTTTACTACCAGATTTGCCAAGGAAGCGTCAAACTCAAGGTCACCTCAAGGTCACAAATTTGGTCCCCCGGTCTAAGTAAGCATTTCATGGAATACCTCTGTTCCTGGACCTTACATGTACCAAACATAAATTTAAACCGATCATGTAGTTTTCAAAAAGTACACTTTATGTGATATAGGGTAGGATCCTAAATTTGCAGAAATTAGCAATAGGCGATTTTAGGTCATTGAACTTCTAGTCCCGTTTCCATGGTAACGGCCCACCTGCCGTTCTTGGCATCCGGCAGATTCACACCCCTCACCTTCAGATTTCCAATGATACCAAATTTGTCCTAATAGCATGAAGTGCAAACGAACTCCTAAAATAAGCCGTTTTGGCGATTTGGCTTCTAGACCATTGACGTAACAAAGAAAACTACCGGTCTCGAGGACCTTGTCATGCACAACGTGAGCTGTCTGTACAATAATCATTGTCTTGTCTAGCTGGTCTCAATTAATAAATGCATAGAGTCTATCTGAAAATATGAAATGAATTGTTTGTGAATATCATTTTTGTTTTAAATAATCACATGTGACTTCTCCTAAAAATTATAATCTGAGTTTTTGTGCCATTACTTGAAACAGGGCATTATCTTCTTCCCCATAGTTCTTACTATCAATGTGTAAACAATTGGTTAACTCAAATCCTCTCAAGCATTCAAAACTGTGACACAAATCTATGACTATGTTCTCCTTATCAAAAATATCCTGTTATTGTTGAACAATCTAGTATCATCTGACTCAATATACATGTACTGTCATAAATTCCTTAAAATGAGTCATGTACATCATTTTGTGCGCGGGACCCTGAATCCCGTGCGTGCGGAGTTTATTTCAAAGAGCGCTCAGTATCGGGGAATTAAATAACTAACTGACTTCAACTAGCAATAACTTCGCACGACAACGTTTTTAAGAAAAATGTCCTACAGCAAAGTTGAAGTACATTTTACAGACCTTCTTAATGCATAAAGGGTGTATGGAAATATACATCTGAGGTTTGTAAAGTAATGGCTAATTATGACCAACATACATGTAATTCTAAGTTTCCTGCTTGAAAATATACAACTCCATTCAAATAATACAAGAGGGTAAACCACAAGTTATAAATAAAAACCAGACTTGTTCCAAGTTAATGAAAGAGATGAGTCACCAAATGAGAAGTGAATGAAGAGATTATCGGTGAATAGCGCGTGTTATTTCAATTGACTTTTCCAGTTCTTTTAAAAGTTAACTTGTATTTAATCCTTTGTCCCATTGTATCACGAAGCTTCCATTGTATTTATCGATTTTTCTGGTTCCTTAAGAACCTAACATAATACCCCCGTACTTGAGGAATGTAAACAATACAAAGAGATTACTGCTAGTATCCGGGAAATCAGTGTACTTCGGGTGAATACAATCGTTTCTACGTTTGAGCGTGAAATGCGAATCCCGCACGCTGCAGGTAGTGCATGGATGCGAATACCGCGTGTAAAGAGTTAAGCACTTCAAGATAAATATATTGTACTTGTCAACCTTAAAGAAAACACTATGCCCAAACTGAAATCATATAGCCTCATCACGGGTCACATGTAGAAATCCAGTTACCACAAAAGACGCGGTTATTTCCGGTCACTAAATTTGCACGTGAAGGACTCACACGCACTGTGCACTTTCATTGCGTTACTCGCTATACGTATTCACGCGCTACTGAGCATCTTTCGATACAAATCTTTAGAACCAAATTTCCACCTCTAAACACCAACATAATTTATAGATATTATCACCGATCATCCTTCAACATGTCATTGACGGAATAACAATCATAATTGTCTACTTACAACATTGGGCTCATCAAAAATCATCAATTTATCATCATAACTCACGGTCGTTAGTCCGTCCCAAACAAGGAAAATCGAAAATCAGTGGCATGCGAAGAAACGCCCTCACACATCAATTACGTGCCATTCTCCCAAACTCTCATTTCACCAGATTTTCTAAAGAAAACTTTTAATTTCTATCACTAACAGAGATTGACTCTAATCTGTCTAATGTAAGACATACATGTAGGTCAAGGAGCTGTGTTTGAACTTTGAAGACTCTCCTTACCTTGGTCTATATACAATGAATCATTAAAATATGCTGAAAATCTCAGCAGATTGAAGACCTAACGTTAGAATAAAAATCTTTATTAATTTTGTTTATATAGCACACAAAGCTAAAGAGTAAAGTGTACGTAGACTACGAATCATGGGTGCATTAGATGACCAGACAGTAGACTACAGTATTCTACACTCACAGAAAAAAGTGCGTCATTTGACTCAGATTGATGAGTCACCGGTTTGTCCGTATAACGAAACACTTGAAGGACCATGTGCGTCTTCATGACTCATTACAAATGAGTCTGATTACTCTAAGACTCACTTGAAGTGAGTCTTCATGACGCACTTCAAGTGAGTCATTAAGATTCAAGTGCGTCATGAAGACTCAGATTTATTTATGACGAGTCAAGGTGACTCACATTGTCCTTCAAGTTTTTCGTTATACGGACAAAACAGTGACTCACATCAAGTGAGTCTTCATGACGCACTTGAATCTTAATGACTCACTTAAAGTGAGTCATGAAGACTCAGATTTGTAATGAATCATGGTGAATCACGTGATCATTCAAATGCAGTGCTATTGTGCAGAGGTTGTCAGTATAAGGGAAGGGACACATCTCTTGCAAATACACAGACAGTGCAGTGGAAGTGAAGAAGTTGCTGACCAAGCAGAAGCAACATGTCATGTATACACTCAAAAGTTCAAAACAAACAAATACAGTGGAACCCCATTACAAAGAGGTTGAATACACTTAAAATCCTCTTACAACAAGGTGACTGCAGGATATTTGTTTTTGTACCCTGATATAGTGGGAAACATTAACAAGGTTATTGTCATGGTTTTAGGTCCTCATTGTAATGAGGTTCCCCTGTATAACACAGCATACAGCATAAATCAGGTCACCGTCACATCACGATCTGCATTATTAATGACTTTTCACATCAATTATAGAGACACTGATTTTCCGCTTGAAAAAATGGTCTGTTCCATTTCTGAAAACCTGTAATTCCATTTCAACTTGATCTACAAATAGAAATTACATTTTATCATAGAAAATGTACACAGCAAAAACATGAATTCTGTTTTGCAAAGGTGAATTCCATGAATTTTCAAATGAAAAGTAAAGAATCAAAACAGATTTTTATTACAATTTACCGGTAAACATGGTAAACAGAAAATCACTGTCCCTACAATTATCCACACTTAATACAGTAAGTACTTCACGTTCACGAACTAATGAAAACAAAGTGAACAGTTGTATAACATTTTATGAAATGTATTGCAGTTGATACAAAACAAAATTGTCTGGATAAATGAACAAGATGAGAACTTGTCTATTTCAATTATTACACGCATAACCATACAAATCTTAACTTCAAGCCCAAGTTCAGTTTGGTGATTTTTCTTCTACGTTTATTTGAAAGGTTTATGCCCAAAGGTCATGTCACACCAATAACAGATTCTGAATGTGTTTAATTTTGTCTAAATTAATGAATGAAAAATGTCGGGGGGGGGGTACCCCCGAGATTTTCAACTTTGTTTGACATTATCGCGTCCAAAGGGTTAATACGGTTATCTGAATTATACCTCATCAGAAATATGAGAGTCTGCTCTTTGTAATGAGGTATAATTCAGATAACCTTAACATCTTATTAACCATTTGGACACTGTATAATGTAAAATATAGTCAAAAATCTCGGGGCGGGGGTCCCCCTGAGATTTTCCTTAATTAATCTAAAAAAAAAAAACTAAAGACATTCAGAATCTGTTATTGGTGTTATATGACCTTTGGGCATAAACCTTTCAAATAAAGAAAATCGCCAAACTTGGGTTTTAACTAACATTTAGACTAAAAAAAGACTGTACATGGAGACGACTATTACTCCCCCCCCCCTCCAACACACACACAAAGGTCATTTATAACAGATTTTGAATGTCCTAAGTTTTTTTAAATTAATTTATGAAAAATCTTGGGAGAGGGGCGAACCCCTGAGATTTTCGCCTATATTTTACATTACAGCATCCAAAGGGTTAATAAGGTGTTAAGATTATCTGAATTATACATCATCAGGTAGATCAGAGTCAGAGTCTAATCTTTCTTATGAGGTATAATTCAGGTAATTTTAACACCTTATTATTAAACCCCTTGGATACTATTGTATAGTTGAAAATCTTGGCGGTCCCTCAAGATTTTTCATTGATTAATTTATTTTATTTTTCATTAATTAATCCAAAAAAAAAAAAAAGAAATAAAGACATTCAGAATCTGTTTTGGGCATAAAGCTTCCAACTAAACGAAACCTGGGCTTTAACACCTTCGCTTCGCATGTCAATTTTTCCACTGTATCTCCATTTACGAGGTTAACCGTAAACCATTGCATTGTTTGCACTAAATTCTTGTTCAAAATGGAGTATTCCACAGAACTTGTGTTGCCTGCTGCCAGTCATGTGATAACGTGTAATGGACCAAGCATAAAATTACACACAAATTTGTATAAACTTATCATGTACACATACAAAAAATCAACATACATATTACATGTATAACATGTAAAGTATTTTTCTTAGATGTAGTACATGACATTGAAATTTGTGATTGATAAATTTGAATTGCTACATTTGTTGGATTTTGTCCCCTAACTGTCATGTAAATATATTTGAGGCAAGTGATCCATCCATCCACTGTAAAAATCATTGATTAATATTGTACAGGTGAAGAAAACATGGTACACTGTACAGTGTTTTTATCTGAAAAATCCAGTTCTAATTTCATTTACCAATCTTGTATGCAACACATACAAAGTATATGGCTCCAGGCAAGAAATTGTTCCTGCACAGTGTAAGATAGTACATGTGGAATGGTGACAGAAATAGCAACCATGATAAATTCTAAATAAATGAACTTCAATTATTCCATATGCAGACACTTCAACTTTCAAGATGACGTATATATCCATTTTCTCCAGCATACAGCACTGTACATCCAGCTCTGCAAGTCACAATCCTTAGTATGCACATTTGCCTGAATAAACAAAACATTCAGATGAATTAGATCTTCATACATTCCGTTTCCATGATGTTCATGAGAAATTCCAAATGTGAACCATGATATTTATTGCACTCTTCTGATGCTATTGAAAAGGTTGAAAAGTATCGGAAGTCATGGAGTGTGTGCGCCAGTAGACCTACAGGTATGTGCCAGTATTAACACGTAGAAGGAATATTGACAGCACGCTAAACAATATCGCAAATAAAGTGGTAACCAATCTTCGTGATTGCGCAAAATAATGGGATGCATGTCCTCATCGCCAACCAACGAGCATTCTCCGTTTGCAGAGCACAGCTAGTCTTCCACGCCAGTAGACCTACAAGTATGTGCCAGTATTGACATGTAGAAACAATTATGACAGCACGCTAAACAATATTGCAAATAAAGCTGTAACCAATCTTCATGATTCCACAAAATCATGGGATGTCCTCATGATCATCGCCAACCAATGAGTCTCCACTAGCAGGGCACAGCTGGGGGGTGTTTCACTAAACAATTAGTCTGTGCTTTTCACCGACTAATTGCAGGATCACCGACAATTCGTCGGTACTGACTAATTTCCATTTCACGAAGGTTTGTCGGTGGAAAACACCACCAAACTTCTATTTCACCGACAAATTTGGCTCTCAAGGGCCTTGAAAACCAAAATGGCAGCTGTCATGAATATGCTACGGGCTGCTGCCCTACGCAGAGAGCGGGTATTCCGCGATCGATCGAACCCGCTTATCAACTCTGGGTACCGTCATCTACCCGGTTAACGATAAGTTGGGTTCGGGATATAGTGGTTTGCCAGACAACAATATGACACCTTTGCACTCTTTAAAATACTAGTAATTCATACTCTTTATTATAGTAAAGAAACAGATGGTTGCATGTCTATAAATGTATAATGGTACAAAACAGAACTTCATGAACTTCATGAAGTTCATGAGTGTATGAACTTCAATTCCAAATTATCAACTTCAATTTACATGTACCAATTACAAATTCAAGTCATCATTTCCACGCTATTAACACTCACAGAAACTTCTGTATTTCATTCTTATACTGTACAAGTCTTAATTATTTCTTCAACTTAAGTTAACAAAAAGATACGGAACAATAGCACCTCGGGTTTAGTGGCTTTGAGTTCAGTTCAGTTCGCTGCACAGTTCAATTTCCCACTAGCGACAATTGAAGCAAGTCAATCCATTACGTCTGAAAGTTCGCGTGGCGACATGAGCAACAACCGCATGCAGGTGTCGACCAGCATAGCGTATCAATCTACCAGGTGGGCGTCGACCAACCAGGCGAGTGTCGACCAAGCGAGCGTCAACCAACCAGGCGAGCGTCGACCAGGGAAGGAGCGGGCGTCTACCAGGGAAGACGACTGAAGGCGCGTGTCAATCGGTTGCAACAGGGAAGGGCGTCGACCAGTAATGACGAATGAAGGCGTGTGTCCATCGATTTCGGCGACGAAGAAC
>JZLH01S0140957.1:2599-18283 GCA_001188425.1 Eucidaris tribuloides | reverse complement strand
TTTACCTGATGGACAGATAAGTAAATTCAAAAGCAATTGACAAATAAAGGAGAGGAAGCTTTTACAGTGATTTTCAGACATGCATCAAATAATATTATCTGATAAGTTTAAAAATCCTCTCTAGAACTTTTGAATCCCCCACCTTGTCCAGTGTATATATTCAAGGAAATTAGATTGAAATTGGTGAAGAAATGACAAAGAAAAATTACTTTGAATTTGACAATGGATGACTGGAGCCGGATACAAGACAATGAATGCCACGCCACAGCATGTAATCATCTGGCCAATTCGTTCTCAACCAGTAACGTTTAATAATAATAAATATTTTTTGAAAGTAAAAGCATTCTCTGGCATGGTGAAATATTTGTATATGTTTTATTTTTTTTCAAAAAAATCATAAAATTATTATGTTGGCTTAATTTGATGATTTAGTTTGCAATCACTGTCCTTGATATCCACAGGTGCTACCCATTACACAAAGACCATTGAACAATTATTTTGTCAGTTTAGCATTAATACTTACCTGTGGCTCATCGCTGGTCCCAATATTTCTTGGCCCTCGATACCATTTTCTGCCACAGGTCCCGCAGGTGGGCCCCGGCACTCTTCTTCCCTCTGGCCAGCGGGAGGCCCTGGCTTTGCAAACATTCAGCTGCTGCCTCCCAGGCGTTACTCAGTCTAGCCTATGTCTGAAATTATAAATTAAAACTTATTAAAGTTTAGTTTGGGGATTTGGTTTCTATTTGAAGGCTTGATGCCCCAAAGTCATAACCCTGCAATAATAGATTCTGAATGTCTTTAGTTTTTTTTTAATTAATTATTAATTAATACCTCATCTGAAAGAGCAGACTCTGATCTTTTAGATAAGGTATAACTCATATAACCTTAACGCCTTATTAACCCTTTGGCTGCTATAGTCGAAAATCTTGGGCCCCCCCCCCCCGAGATTTTTCATTAATTAATTGGAAAAAAGGTAAAGACATTCAGAATATATTATTGCAGGGTTTGGACTTAGGGGCATCAAACTTTCAGTTGAAAAAAATCCCCAAACTAAACTTGGGCTTTAATTTCAATAGTTTTGAAGTTTTCCAAAATGATTTAACAAAAATGTGGCATTTTTATACATGTATTTACATGCATAATGAGATTATCCATTTTTAAATTCTATGTTTTTATAGACTAGATATTACTTTCATTTTGGAAAAACTTTTTTGTTTTATTTTTGCTGTTATAATCGAGCGTAAGAAAGAGAGAAAATCCCATCAAAACAAATTATAATCAGAAGCATTCACACATTTACATTTTTGAATTCATATACTCATATAAGTCATATATGTCTTATCCATTCCATTTCAGTTATATATAGTTATTATTCTTCTTTCATTTGATATAAACTCCTCAAAAAAAGTTTGGAAATCTGAGTTTGATCGGTTATATCTCCCGTTTCGTAATAATAATCAATGCAAGCTTGGTATCATCGGAAAGAGTATTTAATTTTCTTTAAAATGATACTCTACTTGTTATGATTTTGCAACCAGGGAAAGGGCGGTGTCTTAAAATGTGGTGTAAAGTGTAAATTGAAAAGCTGCAAAATGACCAATGTTCGGTAAAACACCCAATTTTTGATGTTGTTGATAAGTGAGTGTTTTAATGTCTCTTTGGTTGTTATGCACTCTAATGTGAACATTAACATGGATTGAAAGAAGCACCTGCACAAGTAAGCAAACAACAACAACAAAAAGTGAAACAACCAAATAAACAAACATGTATGCGCATTTAAAAACTGGATATAAAGCATTTAATCTCACAGGCATTTAATCTCACAGACATTTAATCTCAGACATTTAATCTCACCACATTAACACAACAACGTGATAAAAAATTGTCAGGGAGTTGATTTGCATGGATTTTCATGTTTATCTTCCCATGGATCTTTGATTTCATCAATGTTCATTGATTTTAATAACATGATCAGAATTCAGTATCGGGTGGAAGACCCACGTACCTGCACCACCGCTTGGCACCACTTCCACATGCTGTTGATGAGCTTTGTGATTCGTTGCTGTGGGTTGGTATTCCACTAGTCAATCAGTAATTGACGCAAACCTGCCAATGTCGTTTCATTTGTGACTCTCTTCCGTACAGCCCGGCCAAGTTGATCCCACAAAATAATGTTCAATGGGGTTGAGGTTTGGGCTGCATGCAAGATAGTCCATTCTTGTGATATCCTCTCTCTGAGCAAATCCATGCAAATCAAGCTCCTGACACTTTTTTATCACTTTGTGGTGTAAATGTGGTGAAAGGTCCGCGAGTTTAAATGTCTTATGTCCAGTTTGTAATGCCCATACATGTTTTTTTTTCTTCACTTTTTGTTGTTGTTAATTGCTTGCTTATTTCGCAGGTGTTTCTTCAATCCATGTCAATGTTCACATTAGAGCGTATAACAACCAGAGAAACAATGGAAAACTCACTTATCAACAACAACAACAACAATTTGGTGACTAACCGAACTTTGGACAGTTTGCAGCTTTTCAATTTACACTTTACACCACATTTTAAGACACCGCCCTTTCCCTGGTTGCATAATCATAACAAGTAGGGTATCATTTTAAAGAAAATTAAATAACCTTTTTAATGATACCAAGCTTGCAATGATTATTTCTACGAAACGGGAGATATAATCGATCAAACTCAGATTTCCAAACTTTTTTTGAGGAGTTTAGTTTTCGTATAGAGTCAGTATGTAATTGTAGTATATTGTTCTTCCTGGGTGAAAAGCATTTGCACCAACATCAACATCTTTCTAGGGATCCTGTGCATAAATGATCACTGAAACCTTTTGGTAATCAAGGTGTTACAAATGTATTTTTGATGTTTACTGGTTTGAACATGAAAAATTAATTGAATATGATACTATCTAGGAACAATATTATGATTTCTTATCAATATACAAGAAATAATTATTCTTTATTTCTGGGAGTGAATATTTATTCTTAATATATGAATTTTATCAACAAATAATACAGGATTACCTACAGTGTAATGACGGTAATCTATTGAAATACTTAAATAACAAGTCAGTAGTACTTCATTTTTACATATAAAATACAAGAGTCTAATTTTTCTGTTCTGACTTATGCTAATGATTACTAATTTTCTCAACTAACTCTTACCAAGATTTAAACAAAGATGATTCCATGTCTGAGAGCACTTAAAACTTTTGCAACTAATGTGCCCACATTAGAAATTTATTGAATAGTCACACTTGGTTTATTTGAACAAGCTTTTATTTATTATTGACCTGTATGCTTGACATTTTGATCTCATGACAACAAAATATCATACCATTGCCGGCCAACTTTAGTTGACTATTCTGAAAATCAATCCTGTAGTGAAAAGTAAAAATGTAGTAACTAAAATTTTTTAATTCATTTGTTAAAACTGATTACTCACTTGAGCCATACATTTATTCACATGTATGATCACAGGCTACATGTATATGAAAATTGATGTTACAACTTTGCATTCCATCCCCTTGTAAGACTTTGGTACAAATTGAATAATACTCACGTGAGGTTTGTCAGCAATAGGATGCAGCTCCTGGTAGTGACTCCTGACATAACTATTCAGGAGCTGTAACTTATTCTGCCGATTTCCTGTGCCAAAACAAAAAGGAATTGGAAAATGAAATGTCAATTCTTTGAATAATTTTTCATCTATGGCCAACAGAAGAGAAGACCTGCTAAGAGATAAAGGGGAAAATGCCCACACTTACCAAAACAATTAAGAAAAAATATAGAGTCCGGCAAGGATCATCAACAAACTGTAAGCAATGGGCCTCAAAATTTTTTTTTCTCACGGGGTGGCTCTTCTGGTTCTAATTTGGCTATAATTTATCTTTTTGTTCTAATGGAATTTCGGACCCTTTTGTAATTTTTAGGGCTCTTTGTAAATTTTAACCGGGGGCCAAATCGCAGCCTGAGCCTCCGTGTATTTTTGAGTGCTGGTAAGTGGTAAGCAGTGTAATACCTTTAAACCCTATCTGGCCCGGGGGGGGGGGCTAAAATAGCCCCTCCCCCCTTCGACAAGTTCGCGACCATTCCGCCGCGCAAAATTTTGACTTGGCGATAACGCTCGCTGACTTTTTACTTTTCAAGTGTTGCGCATCTTTTGAGACAATTCGCGAGTCCGGGTACGCGGTTCCGGAAGTTACGCAAACGGGTTTCGTACTGTGCATGTAACACCCAAAAATTCGCTCTAAAATCATGAAATCCTGTGTTATTTCAATGCAAATTGTGTTTCAGTCCCAAATTCATAATATGGTATTGATTATTTTACTTTTAGCTGCATTTGAAATTAACTAATTTTATTGTGGTTTATGATCGCAAAGTGTCCCGCCGAGAAATTGTTCATCGAAAAACACATAAAAACAAAAGGTCGAAAAAACAGCAAAATACAGAAGAAATTCATGAAACAATAAAATACATAAGAAATTAATTTTGATTCAGCATTTTTTTGACAGATAATTGTTAGAAATGTCAAAAAGAATATTATCACCAAAAATTAGCATTCTGTGAGCTGTTTAAAGGGAGTTATAGGCAAAAATATGATTTTATACATAATTATGCATAATTAATTACTTTAAAATAGAAGATAATTATTTTTCAAAAATCTAACTATACAGTCTTGGAGATTACGTCCGGCTCTATGCACGTGCAAATTTTCGCGGCGATCGCGCGATCCGCGGCCGAGATCTGAAGGGGGGGTCAAATTACCCCCCCCCCCGGGCTATGCAATTTTAAAAAAAGCCCGGGCTGATTAGGGTTAAGCCAACCTGTATTTACCGGTTATATTACTACTAAACAATTTTATCAAACAAAATTGTTTTACATCTTGTGTTACTATCTGTTGTTAAACGTAAATGATATGATTTGGTGTAGTCATCAACTTGGGGTGAAATTATTCTAGAATCAAGTTTGCTTATTACTTACTAGCCAATTTAAGATCTGGGTAAATGAAACAAAAGACATTTAAACTTGTTTTCAATATAAAATAATATGGGCAATTCCGTATGAGAAACACAAAAATAGAAAATTTCAAAGTTAAGCCAATTTTCATAAAAGGTAATGTCCCATATAAACAGATTACTGAATTTAAAGAAACAGAAAACCGTTTTGCAATAACTTTTATAGTTTTCTTAATTATACAGTTTTGAAATTGTGAGATAGTTTTGGGTATAGGACTTAAAATTTATCTTGATTTAATCATAATATTCTGAAAAATGTAGTGATTCATCTATTCTTATGCACATTTCCTTATTTAACTTTTGAAGGTGCAACAATCTTATATTGTAAAAAACTTGTTGAAACTCCAAACAGTATTTTCTTGAGAAATGATTCAAATCTACTGACAAATCAATGTAATTCCATTACCGTAAAATTGAAAAAGTTTTTCCCTTGAAGTAAGTTTTCAATTATTTTTTTCTGTAATTGTAAATTCTCTGCCTGCATACCCGTCTTCAAAACCTCACCTAACATTTTCTGAAATATCTCCTCCAGTTTTGCTGAAACTGTGGTAGCGGAATTACACGGTAACGGAATTAGTTACCATCATCCTTAAATACTGTGAGGTAGGAGATAACCAGTTTCAGACACAGTCATATGTGGAATGTTTATGAGAGAGCCTCAGGGAATTACATATAGGCCCTGAGGTAGCTAGTGACAGTGGTAGACATTGTGGAACTGAAAGATGAGTTCTGATACCCTGATATGCCTTGAGGGCTTTTGGAGTTCTGACATCACAGAAGCCTATGTACATGTTTAACAGGACACATTTGTCACAAGGTCATGTTTCAATTAGTTTTCATATTTGTGACCCGTCACCACGATACCCTGATAAAGTCGCACACCTCAAAGTTAAGGAAAGTTGAAAATAATGTAGCTAGGATGTAAAATATGAAAGTGAAGTGTCTTCAAAAATCAAAACTTGTATGTCCTTCACATGTTGCAACAGTTTGAATATTTATATTTTACACCGAAAGTATATTTCTTTCTACTTTTATGTTTTATAAGATGTGCGACTTTATCAGGGTATCGTGGTGACAGGTCACATTTTCTCATCTGCAAAAATTTCTCTTCATAAAGTCGAGTCATTCTAGCAAATATATACATACACCTTTACATACCAAAGAATAGATCTGCAGTTCAACTTCTAGTCAAAATGTATTATGCATTTGTCTTTTTAATCTGTTTTTGTTTTGTTTTGTTTTTTATTGATGGGGTGAGTGGGCCTAATTAAAAATGTAAAAATGACTTCTTCAGTGCAAGGAGAAAAAGCATAGCATGTGCAGAGCTTATTTATGAAACAGGCTGCACAATTGTCCATTTGGAAGCCGAGAATGACAACACTGCATGTGGGCTAGTACATGTACAAGTCTAGAATGAAAATGGGTTATGCATAATGCTCCAGTACTTTACAGAAAAAAGTGTAATAATATTCATTAGCTAACTAAGTCATGAACACAACAGGAGATTACTGTCAAGTTTCTCGAATTGTTAAATTTGTTAAAGACACTATATAACACTGTGGAAGACCCGTTTAAAAAATTGTCAAACTTTGCTATCTGATATATCTGACAGTGTTTGAATGGACAAATAAACACCCTAGAACATTAAAGTTTGGACAGTTATGCTGTCACTAGTACAATATGTTTTGATACTAATTGGCACATTAATTTTATATCGGGCGATAGGAAATTCAGCAACACAGCAGTCTATGGAGAAAAGCTGGAATGGTCTCTCAGTGATTTTCACTTTTTTAAAGCACTTAATGATTGTTTTACACTGCAATTTTATCAAAGACACTAGTAGCATGGGCAATCATGTAGCTCAGATTTTTTAAACTGGAAACAATGTTATACAGTGCCTTTAATTATATGTTTGAAATTGATTATATTTTATTACTTTCCAACGAGGCAATTGTTTTCTAAAATGTCAATTCCAGTAAATTCACAACTCTATACTTCAACTGAATTTGCAGTAGTGATGCGACTAAATGTTTTTTAGAGCATTTTTTTTTCTACAGAATTGTCAGTTTTAAATTCAAAGCAGACATTATTGCCTATGTTTCAATGAACCAGCTAAAGTTTCTGGATTTTGTGTATTTCCAGATTGTATCATGGCACTTATGCATTTCACACAACAAAGTTGATGGTATTCTATTGCAACTTCTCGTTTAGACATTTCTACGGATTTGTCTTTAATTTTACCAGTTTTTTTCCATTCATTTTGTGTTCATTTTTGGTGCACATATCACATGTGTACATACCTGTATTTACAATGTTGTGTCATATCTAGAATGTCTCGGATAGCTGTTTGTACAGACATAATAGACATTGACAAAAAGCACAAGCCAATTAGTATTTGTTGAACTGTTGTGTATCATTGGACATGGAGCTCTACTAGTGTAATTCCGTTACCATTTGCATTAGATATAATTTTTTTGTGCAATATATGTTTTTTTCAGGGGGAGACGGCACAAATAGTGATTATTTGTTGCTAATTATTGAAAAGATAAATTTTAACTTAATTTTTTTTGCTTTCATTTCAAGTCTCGCACATCTTTTGCGACTAAGTTTGCACAAATCGGCCATACCCTTACGACGATGCACGAGTTTTCGTACGTGCGTGTCGGCCCAAAATCTGTTTTAAAAAAAAAACGTGATTTTGTGTACAATTTCAATACAAATTGTTCTTTCAGCCAAAATACATATAAATGTGTGATTATTTTTTACTTTTACTGGTTCAAATAAATTGATTTTATGCTAGTTATGATTGCAAATGTGTCCTAGACAAACTTCATCAAAAAAACAATACAAAACAAAAGGTTGGAAAAACAAAAAATACATAATAAATTCACGAAATAATAAATTTCATTATAAAATTGATTTTGATTCAACAATTATTTTTGTAGAAAATTGTTAGAAATGTCAAAAAGAACTTTATCACCAAAAATTAGCCTTCTACGAGCTGTTTAAAGTGAGTTATAGGCGAAAATATTATTTCATATTATATAAATTTGCATACTTAATCATTGAAAAAATAGAAAATAATTATTTTTCCAAAATTTAACAGTCTTGGAGTTTACATTCGGCTCTATGCACATGCAAATTTTCATGGCGATCGCACGATCCACGGCCGAGATCTGAAGGGGGGCCAAATTAGACCCCCCCCCCCGGCTATGTAGTTTCAAAAAAGCCCAGGCTAATTAGGGTTAAGGAAATATGGTGGGGTATGGTGGAGACTGGAAGAAGACTCTAACAAAAATTAAACATGTTTGATTTTCCTGTGACTCTCTGGAGACCCCTCTAGTCTCAAGAAGATGTCACACAGACTGGAGTCGTCCACTGGTCACCAACTAATCTCCAGGCCAATGTGATACAGCCACTAGTTTACATAAAAATATGACCTTCGGGAAAAAAAGACGTTTTAAAACAATAAAATAGTTTTAAAACAAAAACATGTTTTTTGTTTTTTTTAAATAAAACATGTTTTTTTCCCCAACCCCGGTCACAGAGTCAAGGCACACTTTTGTCACACATGGGGACAACTCTATGCTTTTGTGTACAAGCTCAAGAATTTGGTCTGAAATTCACCTTTCTCAAAAAAATTATACTGAAATATTGCTCCAAATGGATAGTTTACCAATGACCTCAACATATAAATTGAAATGATGGACTCATCGCTTCAAGATTTTAATTGTTAATTTTTCCAAATTTCTGTCCAGTGTCCTGAACAAAATTTTGTCCAGGTTTGACTGGACAGAATCATTCATTCAGTATACACAGGCATGACAGGGCAAACTTTGTTTGCTTTTTTCATTAGAGGGCGTATGTGGTCTTTGCTTAGGACCACACACATAGTACATGTGCACTTTTCATTGTTTACCTCGATTTGTACCTCCTTGACCTTGCCTCGACGGCCCGCACGTGAGCATGTGTGCGAGTCTGTCCAAGGAGGTTATTTGTACCTCCTTGGTCTGTCGAGGCGACACTTTCGTTCGTGTGTGACGTGTGCAGTGTGCGACTTAGCTGTAAGCACGGCGTCTGGCCTATACCTTCGCAGTCTCGTGGGGTCTAAGGTGCACTGGGTGCGACTATTTGCGGGGCTTCTTATTACAACGATAAAATTATTTAAACTGTTCACCCACAGACACTTCAATGTCTATTCTATATAGTTGCAGCGCATTACTAAAACTTAGAAAAAATAAGTAGAACTCACCCAAATTCGACATTTTCTTGAGACTTCCTTCTCACGGCAATGCACGGCCACGCGAGATTGGTGTTAAATCAACTTCACCGTGCATTGCCGTGACGAAGAGAAGTCTCAAGAAAATCTCGGATTTGGGTGAGTTCTACTTATTTTTTCTAAGTTTTAGTAATGCGCTGCAACTATATAGACATTGAAGTGTCTGTGGGTGGACAGTTTAAATAGTTTTATTGTTGTAATAAGAAGCCCCGCAAACAGTCGCACCTCGGACCCCACGAGAACCAATGGGTACAGCTGCGACGCTGACGCAAAGCGTCAGCGTCGCCTGTGGCTATGACTATGTGCGACTGTGATTTACACAGAACTTCTGTCAGAAGTAGATCTAAAGTTTGACTATTCGAGAATGAAAAAAATCAAAATCACGATAACGGCATGTGGAATAAAGAAATCATGCCACATTTTTCACAGTATTGGCCGGGGGAAAAGAGTGAAAACAAAGTCGTTATCTACATGTACGCGCGTTGAAGTACATCAACAGACACAGAAACGCACATGTGGGACTATTACTTCACTGTCGCGTGTGGTTTTAGTTGATCGTTCGCTGCCTGTTGATCTTCTTCTGAGAGAAGTTGAAGATCAACGCATCACTGATGAATTTATTTAGATCTACATGTACCTTGTTCAAAATATTTTTAAGAGTTTTACTTACAGTCACTTCCTCCTCCATCTCTGTTTTGTCGATTTCTGGCAGGATTTACGACTGTTGACATGGTTGAAATGTCCGATCGGCGGGCGCACATGCAGAACGAAAATAATTTTTTTTTTGACTTTCGAGCGATTTTTCGGGGAGTTGGCGTGGCCTAATTAGTCAGTGGGCTCGTTCAACAAGATTGAAAAATAGAAGTTCGCTGACAATTGTCAGTGACCTTCGTGCAACGGAAATTTAGTCAGCGCTGACAGTTGTCGGCGTTGACTAAATTAGTCAGCGCTGACAACTGTCGTCTGACAAAATGTTAGTGAAACACCCCCTGGTCTTCCACAGGTATTTGGCATTGTGCTGCATGACAACACTAACAAAACTGAACAAAATTTGTAGTGGAAGCACTTCTTGCAAGCCACTGATTTACAATCAATGAATTGTTAGATTTTCATTTCACCTGCTTTGCACGGAGATTATGCATGGAGCTCGAAACTTGAAGTGAACAGATCAAAGCTGTAAAAATACCGGTACACAAAATTCTTCTTAGTGATGAGTGGTCATGTTTCTGTTGGTAACTGGATCCATGATTTCCCACATGAAGTGAAGGACAATCAAACCAAAGACAGCAACAACCTACACACACAAAAGAAATAAAAAGGCATTTATTATTCTATTCACATTAGAAGTGGCATTTGTTTGAAGGACACCTACCAAGATTCGTACAAAAAAGCTCATGTTAAAAATCAAACCACCAAATTATCAAAATACATGAGAAGTAACATAAAGACATAGCATTAGAAATACAATCACATAAATGTATATTACAATACAAAGTCAATAGACTTTATCTAGTTCTAAAAAGTTAGTAAAAAGTCCTTTAGTTAAAAAATCAAAGAAATTTGAACTAGAATTGGAATTCTAATTTCTACAGTCAAAAATGTGATGTCAACATGAAAATTTTAGAGCCCACAGAGGCTCAACTATTTTTGAAGAAATATGGTCGCCAGTATTTAAACTTTAAAAATCAAAGAGTTTTTTTTTCCAAAAATTGCTTGTTCCATCTCAAGTTAAGCCAAGATGCGTATAGGTTACGCTATGCAGGCACTGATAATAATCTGTCCGGAGAATCTAAAATTTGCTCATCATTTTCAGGCACAGTGTTCCGTGATACGTATAAGCTACTCTCCCCTGAACTCTGGGGAGCTAAGCCTAGGCTTTTGAGAAGGTAGACCGAAGGCTTCGACCTCTGTATCGCGTCCGTGGTCGTTTTTCAGCAGTTATCAGACGACCTTGACAGGTATTTTGTACCAATGGTATACCCGCTATACAAATACAATAGCAGACCTCCCAACCTTTGACATTGGAAATTCAGTATATTTTGCCTCAAAATTCAGAATTGTTTAATGAAAATTCAGTATATGACGCGCGACACAATTTTAATCGAAAAATCAATCCTAAAACGTGGAAAAATATGTTCTCGGGTCATTTTGCATAGATCTACATTAATTATTGTACAAACCAGGTCTTCACCGCTCAAGGGAGTGGTAGAAAATGCGCCATGGGGAGCTGCGTGCGATATTTTTCCAAGGCCAAAAAAAATTCATTTGTGAATTGATAAAAAGTTTTGCAGTTCAGCCTTCAGGTATGAACATATGTTACAAAACAATTTCATTTCTTGAATTAAAAAAATCTAAAAAATAATAGGTGCAGGCTGTTGGAACCCTTTTCCATGCCTTCACACATGATTAAACATGATTTACCTAGATAATACAGGCAGCTTTAAGTGGTAATATAACTTCCATTGCACTACATTACCCTTGTAATGGTCTTCATTCACTTACTCTGCTTGGTCCCAATTCCCAAACATTTGAACTTTTCCGTTTAGTTGATTTCTTCTTTGCAACCATGTTGTTCACTATTTGCAGTTTGCGTAGATCTATATCTCAGCCAGTGTGTCCACTAACAGTGCATGTAAATTCACGTTAAAAAAATCCAACACAGTTAAAGCTCCGTTGAACACTGAAAGAACGGTACTGCACTGCCCGGTCGGTACCTGGGTCGGTACACGGCTACAGCCTACGGCTGCAGCTGCAGTGAAGAACATTCGCGTATCTGAATGGTTCGTAATTCCTCAAAAAACAAATAAATGCAGAGTACATTGCAGTTTCTCTTCAAAATGGTTAAATTGGTAATCCTGTAGCAATTGGCGGTGATTTCCATACAATTGAAGTCACGTTACAGTGCACACAAAACAAATCATTCGCGATCGCCCAATACATATGTACTCTTACTATACGGCGTACGACACATGGTTACACTGCAGTGCTAGGACAAGCTGGCATCCCGACATGTAGTACATAAATAAATTGCGCGCGCAGACTACAGTACATGTATAATGGCAAATCCGTGCGTGTTCTGATAATGCGTAAATATTCTTTAAAGAATGCTAAACACGTGTATTTAGTATCATATGAAATATGGATAATCACTTCTTCTGATACACTTTACCTCATCTAATTTACCAATGTCATTCAAGCGTTATGATAACTTTTGTGCCACTTTCGTATAACTGGTCAAATCATAATTGACACAGAATGACAGATTGACAGAATATGAAAATTGCAATAGAAATACAACCAAATTAACTACATAAATTAAGAAAACATTAATGAAAGAACTAAAAAAAAAAAACAACATTTATTCTCCATAAAATATGTTATACCTCGGGTGTCTTGATGTTAAAGTGGAATGAAACCCAGATATCTTCCCGCATTCAAAGATTACAGAACAATACAAGAGGAAAATTAGTGAAAGTTTGAACAAATTTGGTTGAACATTTCAAGAGTTATGATTGTTCAAAGTTTATTTAATCCTTGTTTTGGAGGATCCTTAGTTTGGCATCACTACCAGCTTTCTGATGAAAGTGTGGAGAAATCTCCATTGGTTTTGTACACAAATTTTCACTTATTCTCACTTGTTATCAAATATCTGATTTTCTCTTCCTTGTTGTGCAAGTATGTCCTAGCAAAACTGATTCTACATGTTTTTCTGAAAGAATTTAGTTAATTTCTTAACTGACACTTCAGACAACTGCCAATTATTGAAAATGTGCGTACATATCCAATGAAAATGGGTAGAGTTGCCAATTTAAGGTTTCTCCATAACAGGGATTAAATTAATTCTTGAACAATCACAACTCTTGAACCATTCAACCAACTTTACTCAAACTTCCACTATCTTCCATCTTGTATTGTCCTGTACTCTCTAAATTCAGTAAGGTGTCTGGGTTTTATTCCCCTTTAAAAGGCCATAATTATACTCTAACTTATTAAGAGTATACTAGTGCCACTGCTCTGTAGTCATATACCTTACCCTTGACCAGCTGACAGAAAATTCACACTGTTTTCATGTTGAAGAGCACATGTTTTGCAATAGAAGTAATAGAACAGTATAAATCTTAAAAGCTTGAAATGTATTTGCAACGAACAATGAACATTTTCCATATGATTTTCACTCTTTTAAATGATTTCCTTGTAAAATGATTGTTCAAACAATGTGTATGTGTATATCTAGCATAAGTACAGAGAGTAGCACAAACGTGATTTTGTTTCATTGTAGAAAAATTATCACACCTATAAGGATTGAGACAAGAAAATGAATAAAACAAGGGCGGCGTAAACGGGGGAGTGGGGACTTTCCCCCTCCTCCACAAAAAAATGATAAGCAAATAATGCCCCCTTTTCAAATTTGACTGTGCCCTCTGTGAAATGACCCTTATTTCTAATCTACTCATTTTCGTTAATGGACTCGTTTTCTTTTATTTACTATCTGAGCTCCTAAGAAATGGAAATCCGATCGATTATTTCACTCTTTGCTTCTCTAGTAATCAAAGCATGCTTGGTACTATCAGAAACATTATTTTAGACCGAGCGAGTTATCGTACGACAACCATGATCATCACTTGTGAACGCAGGTGAACGTAAGGCCCTGGTCACACTAGCAGTTGCGACTGCGATTAAATGAATCACACGACGAGGGCCTCCGCAGCCAGATCGCAAGTAACTCGGACGATTTGTGCTGTTGTCACACTTGTGCGACCTGCTTGCCACTTGTCGTAGGTAATCGCACGAATACCTGCCACTAATCGCACCACTAGTAGCACGTTCACCCGAGACAAGTCGCAGCCAGTCGTGCGTTCACCTGCGTCAAGTGGTAGGCAAATATACGATTACCTACGACAAATGGCACACAAACGTGCAAATAGCTGCGACTAGTGGCAGGTATTCGTGCGATCACTAACGATAAATGGTAGTTAACCGTACGATTACACCTACAGAAAAAAGTGTGTCATGTGACTCATTTTTGCATAATGTTCATGAGTCAAGTGAAAATTGACTCATTAGTAACAACAAAATGAGTCACCATTGACTCACTGATATGTCACCGGTGCGTCAATAATGTTCTGACTCATTTGCACTTTCTCCGCCTGACTCACGTGGTCGTAAAAAAGTGAGTAAATATCGGCTTTTGATGCATTTGGAATAGAAAAGTGAGTCAACTTGCACTGAGACGCACGCATGCGCTCTCGGATGCGCGCATGCGCCATGCGCGCACTCTCGCCGACGACCGCAATTGCAGCTGTTTCACGAGTGAATCTGTGAGTATAAAATCGTTTCAATCGTGTTGTTACACGAATAATTTTGTCAATGACACTTAAAAGCCGCTGAGAAATTAATTCACTGAAGAGAATGAGAGGGAAATTGATACGCATCTAGATCTTATTCTATAGATTCAGTGGTTTTAGTTTTTAAGGCGATGATTTGGATGACTGCGTGTGTTATGTATATGGCAGCTTTACCTCGACGGCCCGCACACGCAGCATGCGTGTGAGTCGAGGCTAATGGCAACTGAGCTGTGATCATTTCTGCATGATCACAGTGTTGTGCTTTCTTTGACAAAATGTTCTTTTAAATTGTCAGTTTTGATTCCAAATTCATATCAAACCAGCTAATCTGTGAATTTAATACTCGCTTTACTGAGATAGAACTTCAAATTGCCAGAAACACATTTTAAAAAAGGAGAAATTAAAAAAAATCGCCATTATAGCCTAGTCCAGCCCTGGTAACTTGGGACTAACGTCAGTCTAACGTTAGATCTAAGATACACTAACGTTAGATCTAAGTTAGTCAGTAGTCTACTCTAGGATCGTAGCCGTACGCGTAGGACTAGTAGGAGTGCGTGGACTAGAATACTGTAGTCTACTGTCTAGTCATCTAATGCACCCATGATTCGCAGTCTACGTAACTTTAGTCTTTACTCTTTAGGCTAGCTTTTTATGCTATAAATAAAATTCGTACAGATTTTCTATTCTAACGTTAGGTCTTCAATCTGCTTAGATTTTCAGCATAAAATGATTCATCGTGTGTATAAGGAGAGTCTTCAAAGTTCAAACACAGCTCCTTGGTTAGACTAACGTTAGGTCTATGACTATGTCTTACATTAGACAGATTAGAGTCAATCTCTATTTTGAACATAAAAATATCTAGAATAACTCTAAGTCTAGTCTATTGGGGATATGCATAGCATTTGTGAGACCCTCTTTTGACTTTTGTGCCATAAGCTTTGTCTTGATAAAGTAGGCTAGATCTAAAGTAAACGCTGCAGCGTTGGGGCTGCAGCCGTAGTGAAGGGAATTTCAATTCTAGCCATGATTCGTAC
>JZLH01S0140946.1:7655-25533 GCA_001188425.1 Eucidaris tribuloides | reverse complement strand
AGAAAGTTTCAAATGTTGTCACGAACGGCCACGTACGTTTTTACTAGCCGCGCACCGTCACGAATGGTACCACGAGCGTTTCCCTCATTGACACGTTACGATGAGTGCCATGGCGCAAACCGTTTTGCGTGCAAGTGTAAAGGCACCTTAATGATTACTTATTCGTGACAACTCATTTGACTTACATTTGTGATCGACCATAATATCAAAGGCCTTATGTAAATCAGCAAGATTTCCGCTGCGAATTTGCCATGATCGGTGGACTGTAACCGTTCATATGTTATACTTTAATAAGTGCTGTACTTGTTGAATTCTTTGCTCGAAAACAGATTGCTCATTAGTAAGTATATTATTGAATTATTCAAGCGTTCTACCAGTGTTATTGTAAGACCCCTTTTAAGTACCTTAGACGAGCAAGACAAGATCGAAATTGGCCGGTAATCATTTTGAAAAGATTAATTTTTTCCCCTTCTTATGAAGAGGAATATTTTGTTTACTGTTTTCCATTTACACTGAAATATTCCACACATAATAGATTGGCTATTTAACTAAGTTAACGGCCGTATAATTTCATTTTTAGACATTTTTAACACCTGTAGAGAAATGTGATTTACAACAACTGACATTATGATAAGTGCAAGTATTATGATTACTTGCATAACGCCACTTTCAGATACAGTAGATAACTTTAAAGAATTTGTGATAACAAAATTTGACAATTCAATTAGAGTTTCAGTATTAGTTTCCGGCGAATTAATGAAACATTTTGCAAAATAAAAGTTAGATTGATTAGCTGTGCTCTAGACTGATAATGGGATGAAGAAATCTTGTGATGCATTATTAAAGACAACATTCCCCACCAATTGCTACCATTCTGTTTGATGTAATTTGGCCTAAAAAGGGCCTAAAATGAAACTTCCAAGTGATAAGTCAAACCATATTATTACAACAAAGAAATTGACAATACAATTTACCCTTAATTGATATATGCTCCATGAACGTAAATTCTTTTCCTGTTTCATGTGGTATAATTGTGAAACATAGGCTAAACATACACCTGATGATATTTTATGATGTATGAAATCTCATTTTGCCTTTGGGTCAAATACTTTAGTATAATTTTAAGATAATATTTTTGTATCCCATACAGGTTGGTCACACTGATGACGGCAAACCGACTTGGGCAGGTAAAGTTCCCTTACCGAGAAGACACTGAAAGTTTATTGATATCTAAATCATTTTTTTTTTACGATGTAAATGGAATTTTCTATGTGTATTCATGTGACTGACGAAGTTATTTTCACTGCATGTCTATAACCAATGGTCAAATGAGAAGCACTTCCTATCCTGGTAAATATCCCGTCTCAAAACTCTCCCATTATATACAAATACGACCTAGAGCCCAAATCTTGGTATAAAATTGCTGTGGTGATGGGGTTAAAGTTACAGTTGATGTGTATGCTTGTACCGTCTATCGCCAATTCAAAACCCGTTGTAATCATGGTAACCGATAACGTACCAATGCCAGATATACAGACAGAGATTCACATATGCTGGTAGTGTTACATAAATGGAATGAAAAAGAACTGAAATAATTCCATGCATGCAATAACATACAGATTAAATGAATGCAAAATTAAAGATACAATTGCACTACCTTCTAATCAAAATAAACAAAAAGACGGCTGGATAGCGAATAATCAGATACACTTTTTTGGTGATGCTGATCTTCCTTGGGGACCAGGAACAGGGGGAAAATAGCGAAAGAAGAACGTACATGTACCTGTAATCCATCAGCACTCTGACTTGAGCATAGTAGTATTTAAAGTAATTAATCGAATTAATTAACTGTGTATTTACTGCAGTATTAAAAAACAATTGTACGAGTAATAGCGTCTGCCGAGACACGTTTTCATCAGGCAGTGGTAAGGAGGATAAGGACACTAATAAAGGATGATGGCCTTATATCCTCATCATTATCATGTAGTGAAAAAGTTGCATGACAGTAAATTTTAGGATGTTTGGAATAGTAAACCGCCTGCAGAATTCAGAAAGAATAACAAATTATTACTTCAAGAGGACCCGTCTAAAACATAGGGTATATATCCTCGTGACCACCGTTTCATAAAGATAGGAAAACCATTTTTCTTCGCTGGGTGTAGTCTTCTTTCTGAGACCGCTTCAGAGGAATATATTGATATTTTTGTTTGTTGGAATTCTTTCCAAACCATCAAAACCGTTTCACGGGAAATATGAAATCGAATTACGATGCTAGTGTGAATAAACACCCTTCCATATAGGGAGACGAAAAAATGTTAAATTTTATGTTCTAGCCCCTCTGCCGTGGGTGCGCCTGTATTTGATTATCTCTTCGCCTTCGAACAGAAAAGAGAAAAGAATATTCATTGATTTCTTTGCAAATTATAGTTTTATTTTGCAATAGTAAACGTCAATAGGACATCATGATAGAAAGACCCCTTCAACTCAAAATGGGAACGTTATAGTGTATGTTGCGATACTTTTGAGTAGGGGGGGGGTATATCAGTGGTAAAATGAGAAGCTTTTTATACGTTGGTAAATATTCCGTCTAGACACTGCCCAATTATAAACAAATACGACCTAGAGGCTAAATCTGAGGTATAAACTCTTTTTCGGGAGATTTCCTCTAGAGATTTCCCCTTGGTATAGAACTACTGTGGCGATGGGGTTAAAGTTACATGTACAGTTGATGTGTATGCTTGTACCGTCTATCGCCAATTCAAAAGCCGTTGTAACCATGGTAATCGATAACAACCCAATGCCAGATATACAAACAGAGATTCAACGTATCGCGCAAGAATATACCTCACCATGTAAACATTCATTAAAATGCCTATTTATTGTCAGCAAAAGATGCTGCATCATTATTTTTAAAGCATTACCAAACGGGTATTAATCCGTGTAACACGGACTGTCAAAAACCCATTGACCTTCAAGCAGAAAAGTAATAAAACATTAGAAAATTCCCATTATTCCTTCCACAGGGAATACATTATTAAAATCAACCTTATAGGAACGAGAATAATCTATCATACATTACGACACACTCGAACAAATATCCAAAAAACACCCAATATCATTAATTCCCAAGGTTTTTGTATACTTTTTTTATATCAAACTGAAATACCACAAAAGTACTTCATTATGAATGACATGTATTTTTAATGCCTGGGGCGAGCTGATATAATTTACATTCTGGCGTTCGATAAAAGCAGTACGCGGCTCATGAATACATTATGACATGGGTGGGAATCCGGGGGGGGGGGGGACGAGGGAGACTCGTACCCCCACCACGAATTGACAGGCGGGGAACACTATATCAAATAAATACTCCCCCATGATTTTGCACCTGAAAGGCCCACTGTCATGACAAAATGAAAAACGCAGATATATGTACACTGGGGTACACTGTAATGATTACTTATTCGTGACAACTCATTTGACTAACATTTGTGATCGACCATAATATCAAAGGCCTCATGTAAATCAGCGAAGATTTCCGCTGCGAATTGTCCATGATCAGTGGACTGTAACCGTTCATGTGTTATACTTTAATAAGTGCTGTACTTGTTGAATTCTTTGCTCGAAAACAGATTGCTCATTAGTAAGTATATTATTGAATTATTCAAGCGTTCTACCAGTGTTATTGTAAGACCCTTTTTAAGTACCTTAGACAAGCAAGAAAAGATCGAAATTGGCCGGAAATTATTTTGAAAAGATTAATGTTTTCCCCTTCTTATGAAGAGGAATATTTTGTTTGCTGTTTTCTATTTGCACTGAAATATTCCACACATAATAGATTGGCTATTTAACTAAGTTAACGGCCGTATAATTTCATTTTAAGATATTTTTAACACCTGTAGAGAAATGTGATCTACAACAACTGACATTATAATAAGTGCAAGTATATGACTACTTGCATAACGCCACTTTCAGATACAGTAGATAACTTTAAAGGATTTGTGATAACAAAATTTGACAATTCAATTAGAGTTTCAGTATTAGTTTCCGGCGAATTAATGAAACATTTTGCAAAATAAAAGTTAGATTGATTAGCTGTGCTCTAGACTAATAATGGGATGAAGAAATCTTGTGATGCATTATTGAAGACAATATTCCCCATCAATTGCTACCATTCTGTTTTGTGTTAAATGTAATTTGGCCTAAACTGAAACTTCCAAATTACATTGTTTCTGATAAGTCAAACCATATTAATACAACAAAGAAATTCACAATACAATTTACTCTTAATTGATATATGCTCCATGAACGTAAATTCTTTTCCTGTTTCATGTATTATAATTATGAAACATAGGCTAAACATACACCTGATGATACTTTATGATGTACGAAATCTCATTTTGGGTCAAATACTGTAGTATAATTTTAAGATAATATTTCTGTATCCTATATAGGTTGGTCACACTCATGACGGCAAACCGACTTGGGGCAGGTAAAGTTCCCTTACTACGAAGACATTGAAAGTTTACTGATATCTAAATCAATCCGTATTCATGTGATTTACGACGTTATTTTCACTGCATGTCATATAGAGAAGCTCTTCCTACCCTGGTAAATATTCCGTCTCAAAACTGTCCCATCATACAAATACGACCTAGAGCCCAAATTTTGTTTTAAAACTGCTGTGGTGATGGGGTTAAAGTTACAGTTGATGTGTATGCTTGTACTGCGTCTATCGCCAATTTAAAACCCGTTGTAACCATGGTAACCGATAACGTACCAATGCCAGATATAAACTGAGATTCAACTTATCTCGTGAGAATATACATGTACCTCACCGTGGAAATATTCACTTAAAGGCCTATTGATTGTCAGCAAAAGATGCGGCATCAGTATTGTTAAGGCATTACCAAATTGGTAATTAATCAGTGTAACAGACTGTCACAAACCCATTAACCTTCAAGCATAAAAGTAATAAAACATGAGAAAATCTCCATTACTCCTCCACAGGGAATACATTATTAAAATCAACCTATAGGAATGAGAATAATCTATGATACATTACGACACACTCGAACAAGTATCCCCCCCCCCAAAAAAAAAAGGTCATAAATTCCCAAGGTTTTTGGATACTTTTTGATATCAAACTGAAATATCACAAAAAGCGTTCCATAATAAATGACTGTTCATTTTTAATTCCTGGGTCGAGCTGATATAATTTACATTCTGGCGTTCGATAAAACCAGTACGCGGCTCGTGAATACATCATGGCATGGGCGGAAATCCGGGGGACGAGGGAGACACCGCACCCCTCCCCAATTGACAGGAGGGGGACAAAGTTTCAAATTAATGCTCCCCGTGATTATGCACATTAAAGGCCCACTGTCGTGACAAAATGATAAATGCCCTCTTTTGACTAAAATCATGAATAGGGTGCACCAATGATACCCATAATGCAACGAAAACTACCATGACAGCGTGTAAAAAATAAAACATTTGATATCCTCCCACAGTCCACTATGGGTCTGCAACAGTCCATGTTTGTAAGTGTGTGCCTATATTCCAGAGCTAGTTGATATCTTTTCTGTGGTTGAGTTGACCCTTGATAAGTGGGCCTTTAAAGCAACTCACTTTCATTTGCAATTTAAAATTACTTGCCGCTTGAACTGATGACCCTGCTGGTCACATTTATTTGCACCTAAAACAACCTGCAGCTGCTGGGACACTAAGCGTCCCTCACAGTTTTTGAGAGCGATTTCCGCCCTTGCATTTCGGCAACACGCACAAAGTAAAATGCATAGGCGCAATTAGAATTATAGATCATGTGATTAATACTTACGTAGCATCATGATGACGGTAACAAGCACGGCGGCAAGTATGAAAGTTTGTTGGTGTGATTCCTGGGGGGAAAAACGCAAAAACCAAAGTAAATCAAAGCTCTTTTTTTACCTGTCTTCCAAGGCAAGATTTGATTTCAGCACATACCTGACCCAGGGTACGATTACAGGTTTGCTTAAAGTGTTTTTAAGTAAAGTACTTGTATAAATCACAGATTTCGTACATGGCTCCAAGATTGAAAAAAACACTGAACACTGAACTACATGTATACGACAATGTCTCCCTTACTTTCTTTCTTTCTTTCTTCCTTTCTTTCTTTCTAATTCTCTCTTTCTCTTTCTTTCTTTTCAATCAGTAAATAAGTACTTTCAACACCTTGTATTGATGATTTTATCACTAATCATTGAATTGTTACGTGTTTTTGGCTGCTTCTTTAGGTCAATGCACTTATACTACAACCTTCCAGTTTGTATTACTGTGTCTTCAATCGTCTTTCTTGTTAGTGTTACACTTCGCCTTACTACAGATCAGAAACCACTCAAATATGCAATTTTAATTATGCACACGTAAAGAGGGGACCTACAAATGCTACAGGTCTCCTCATATTTCTGTAAGTAATACTTGGATGGATTATGTTCTGCAAACAAATAGCTTAACGCGAATGTGTAGGCATATCGATAAACAAATTACTTCATGAATGATATTTCGATTGCATTCTTGATGACTGGATTTTTCACATGAATTATCCTCAGGCTGTCTGAAATATGAAATAAATCAATGAATCAATTAAATCCAAAATCAAATGAAGTAAATTAAGAGAGTACTTAAATAGATTATTCATTGCTTGCACATATAAGAGAGTTGGTGCACCGTGGGCGTGATCATTATGATTGATAACATAAAGGAATGTTAGAAATATGGTGATATTTTGATGCCTATAGCTTATTTCTTCTGGAATGAATTAAGTCTCACAGATACCGTCTAAAACTTGGGCCTATACGATTATATTCCCCAAGGTATCAAAATAGTGTGCAAAGGTCAACCGCTTCAAGTCAGTTACGTAAAGTAATTATACTGTACATATATCGTTGTATAATCGCATACACTTTCCTGTACAATTTTTCAGTGTTTTGATCCAATAATACACATTGTCAATTCAGATTCATTTTGAGATGCCAGAGATATTCGAATGCTGATTCCAATTACGACTTTTGTTAACTAGTTTCATAACTTGTCCAATTTGTTTAATAGTTTTGTCGCACAGTATGGCCACTAATAATTTCAATTCGTCGGTCATAATCACTGAGCACTGAGGACCCTGCAGGTATAAAGGCATGTACTGGCGGAGGACCACTGGGCTACTCCGCGATTTTTTTTCACAGGTAACCTGGCTGTATTTATGTGGCTGCCCCACTGGCCATTAACAACACAGCTGTTTTCCCTTTCTCCATTGGTTTTCTTCTGTGCTTTTGTTTTTTTATCCAGTGAAAACTGTAAAAAATTCATGTGGCCTTTTTAAAAACTTCGTACAAACATGTAGCTGTTGTCTCTTGTGGAGCACGCTGAGGAGTGATAGCGATACCTAAGCATGCGCCGAGCAGGTACCATCCGGGATGCTACCAATTTAGAATTCACCCAGGCGAGGTTTCTTAGGGGGGGGGGCTTTGGGCAGCTTAGGGGGGGGTATCCCCCTCCACACACCTCCCCCGCTCTGTCGATCACTCCGCGTCGCCATTCATGATTACCGCAATTTTCTGTACATCTATTTCAAAAACTGACAACAATGCCCTAATAATCTTCATAAATTATACCTTTACAATATTTATTTACCCCGCCCAGAATCACGTCCTTTCTTTGCGTATTTTCAAAAAGTTCCTATCCCACACCTTCCCCCGACTCGGTCACTTCGCTGAAGTTCGCTCCCTCGCATGTTTCCGTCAAGCCCCCCCCCCCCCAAAAAAAAATACGCTCTAGAACCGCGTCTGTTTCACCCGCCCAGTGACCGACCGATCTCCCAGCGGAAACCGTTCGGCAACAGGGTGACGACCGGGTGGTGACTGCTCAGCAGCCTTTGATTTAGCGGCTCCGACTTAAACCTAAATCGTTCGACGGCGACCGCTCGATTAGGTAGGTGCCTAGGCGACGCTCGCCCGGGCGCCGGGCGTGTTTTGGGCGGCGAGTGAAATCGAGCAGACACCCATAGAATTTTAACTGCACGCTAAACCTTCAGCGGCGACCCGTACCGATGTCCTAAAATCCAGCGGTGCCTGGGCGGCTGCCGCTCGGTGACCAGGCGAAATTGGCTAAAAACTCGTCGACCGGCTTCCGAGCAGGCCAATCTTTGCATTTGTGACCACAGCCTTATGGGGATATATTACAATGACAACTGGCCATTCCGAATTGAAAATATTTACAATTTGCCAATAATGACGAACTAAAAAGGCAACTGACCAAATTGAAAGTACTATTTAAACGCTTCGCTCTCCTCGAGACGTACTTGAACTGAAAGTCAACAAAATAAAAAATGGGGTGTCGAAAATGGGCTGAAAACCCTTTATGTTATTCCTAATGCTGTGGTAACAAATACAAAGATTGGCCTGCTCAGCGGCCGGGCGGCGAGATTTTAGTCAATTTCGCCTGGTCACCGAGCGGCAGCCGCCCAGGCACCGCTGGTTTTTAGGACATCAGTCTGTCGCCGCTGAAGTTTTAGCGCGCAGATAAAATTCTGGCGGCGCCTGCTCGATTTCACTCGCCGACCAAAACACGCCCGTTGCCCGGCACCTACCTAATCGAGCGGTAGCCGCTGTCAAATGATTTAGGTCAAAAATCGAAGCCGCTTAATCAAACGCTGCAGAGCGGTTCTCCAAAAATCGTTGGGCGACCCCTAAAATTTAGGGCCTAAATTCCAGCGGGGCCCGAGCAGGCTATAAATTGGGCGGTCGCCGCTTTCATTTGTGACCGTAGCATTACAGATGTTTTAAAGCTGATCCTTTCTCAACTTAGCCTTTCATCTGATAATTTGTCAACTTTCAGAAGTCTTGGGCTTCTCCTGTGATCGCATGCTCTCTGTTAGTACAAGATACTGTGAGCTCACACACGCACCATGCGCTCACAACAGTTTACCCTACTTTGTATCCTTTTACACTCAAATTTGAAAACAATATTTTCATGTAAGTCTCGTATGTTCCTTTCATTCAAATACACAACACGCTTTTAGCAAATAAAAGATTCCTACATAAATATTAGCTAAATAGGAAAATAATCACGAAATAAAAGCAATGACGGTTCCTAAATGCACAAACGAACATATGCGAACACACAAATACCCTTTCACACGGACAGACAAACAATCACCATATGTTCGTTTAACTCCGAAAAAAAACTTGTGTTGCTTACAGTGCATATCAAATGAAATCCAACCACCTTTACTCTTTATAAATTTAAAATTTCTCGGAAATGCTCGATGGCTCAAGTGAAATTGTGATAATTTTAAAATCGGATGTGTCAGTGTCACGACACATCTGCTCTTTGTTTTCATTAAAATCTTTTGTTTGTTCCAAATAAATAATTAACAGATTTTTTAAAGAAAGGTCGAAAAAGAACTTAATTCAAAAACCGCTAAATCCTCTTTAGAGACTTTGCCGAGAAATGTATGTCTATATGCTGGAATTCGTAAAAAAAATAAAAAATAAACTAGAAAAGTTCGACAGCACGCAAGTCCGATGGGTATGCCTCCGCCCTCTGTGGCGCCCACTAATGTAGACCCTAACAACCTAATTAATATAACAGTCAGCTCCTAAACCGAAGTTATAGTTTTACCCCGAAGTTAAGGTTTGCCAGCAAAGTTCATTGACCGTTTGACCCTTGACACTGAAACGTTGAACATCCTGGTGACTCTCCAAAAAATATTGTCTTTTGTTTTGAACCATAACCGCGCAAATTACAGTCAACAGTAAGCACTCTTTAACTCGAAACTTGTAGGCAGGAAAATAGCATTTGGGACAAAGTTCATTGACCTTTGACATTTGACCTTGAACTTTGACCCCTGTGACTTCTACCAAATCTATTTGTCTTTTGTTTTGAACCTAACCACCAAAATTACAACAACAGTGAAAACTCCTTACTGAACTTATAGGCAGAAAATGGAATTTTTATAGCAAAGTCTCATTGACCTTTGACCTTGACCCTTGACCTTGACCCTGTGAACTCTACCAATACTATTGTCTTTTGGTTTTGAATTCTAACCACCAATTAAAAGCATTAACCCAGTGACACGCCCTAACGATAGTTATAGGCCGAAAACGAGATTTTGGAAAAGAAAAAAAAAACAAGATCATGACCTTTGACGCCATTGACCTTGACCCTTCGACCCCTGTGACTCTACCAAAAATATTTTGTCTTCTTGGTTTGAATTAGCCACCAAATAACATCAACAGTGAGCACTCCTAACGACAGTTATAGCCGAAAACAAAGATTTTGAGAAAAAGGTCATCTTGACCTTTGACCCTTAACCTTGACCTTTGACCCTGTGACCTACCAAAAATATTGTCTTTTGTTTTTAACCTAACACCAAATTATATCAAACAATGAGCAACCCCTAACTGGAGTTATAGGCCGAAAACGAGATTTTGGAAAAGGTCATTGCGACCTTTGACCCTTGACTTGACCTTGACCCCTACTGTGAACTCTACCAAATATTTGTCCTTTGTTGTTTGTAAACCTAACCACCAAATTATATCAACAATTGAGCACTCCTAACTGGGAGTTATAGGGCAAGAAAATGCAATTTCTATGAAAAGTTCATTGACCTTTGACCTTTGACCCTAGACGGATTTGTCCAAAATCTAATCATTTCCATCCTTGGCCTAGTTCTACCCTTGGTGGTAAGTATCATCAAAATCCCTCGCGCGTACTTCAGTAAATCTTGGTTCACAAGAAAGGTGGACGCACGACGTACGGACCCACGGACGTACGGACGTACGGACGTACGGACGTACGGACGGACAACCCGAAAACATACATTTATTTTTATGCCTCCGCCTCGTAAGGGAGCCGGAGGCATAAAAATAAATGTATAGAAAGTAGAGGTAAAATACACAATCTCTCTATGATTCCATCTATTTATTTTTATTTTTTTTTTGCTCATTAAGCCACTGATTTTGGTCAAAAATAGTAAGTGATAGATTATTTTAAAGACTTTAAAAGAACTAGTATCATTTTGAAGAGTTTAATTCCCAAAAGTGCTAAATTTAGTGGCAGACTTTGGATAAAATGCATTTCTGTGCCGGAAAATAGAAGTGAAATGGACAATTTTTCAAGTTCACACTAGCATTACTCTTACAGTACCGAAGATGCACATATGCACCACACAATATACACACTATCTATAGAGCTGTAATTTCTCTGGCACGTTCAGAGTTTAAAACGCTGGTATATACATTTTAAACTCTGTTTTTTATTTGGACACCCGACCGTTTTTGCTCAGATCCAAATAAAGATAGATACATGTAAAGGTCGTGTTCAAAATTTGGTATCCATAGGTTAACTTTTTGAAATATCAGCAATAAATCATTTGAAATTGGGCCGTTGCTCGAGTTGTATTTTATGACGGTATACTTTTCAGACATTAAATGTAGCATTCACCTACAAATTTTGAATTTGGAAAGACTCTATAAGCAGATATTGCATGACAATCGTTCGACTGCAGCAATAGTGTGGGTTTTTGACCTTGTAAGCTTTGATTAGTAAGTACTGAGTTTTCACCACATATACAAGCAATCACACTAGCTCAACGGTTGAAAAAAAAATCAAACTCAATTGGTGACGTTACGAAATGTACTCTGTTTAAATCAGCGCTTATTTTCACGAAAGCTTATCGCCCCAAGCTTATGTTTAGAGGTGAATATTTATGTGAAACTGTACACTATAAATGAATGATCTCAGCTTATTTTAACTTATTTCGGGGGTGTTCAAATTATGGACAAGATCTTGAAAATCAAATAATTCAAAATATAAAGCCTTGGACATAATCAGAAAATGTGGCTAAATTTTACTTTCCATGTAATTCCTATTCCACAGTAGACAAAAAAATTCTACAGCTTTATTGATTTATGAGCTAACCATTCTTCCTTTTCAAAAGCACCTTTCAGTACAATCCATTAATGCTACACAAAACTGCAATGAGTAATAGGTGCTCTACTTTGTATATTGTATAAGAGCTATATATGAAATGAAATAAATAATACGCTAAATTATTTACGTACGTTTGTTTTGCGCAGTTACGATTATGCGCGAAATGCCCAATTATTTCCACTCTTGAAACGTGTATTATTACTATATTAGCTGGTGAGCTTTCGGGCGAAACAGTGTCTACTATAATAAGCTAAGAAGCTGAACTGTGGATTTATTTCATATGCATTAAAAGTAAAATAGATCAACTACGACTTAAAGTCCATAAAACTTTTTTTTTAAATAGACGAAAGCTAATCCAATGATTACGAAGCAAAGGATGCCCTATGATGTTTTTAAACCACACAATATGTCTCACAGTTACTTAGTTTTACTGAATGTATTTCTTCCTTAAAACGGAATATATTTTCATATTAAAAATTATAAGAATACAAATTAGGCATGCGCTATTGTGTTTCCATTAACAGATTAATATTACTTTTTCTTTTACAGTTGACAAAAAAACAACTCTACAGTTGTATGATGAATAAGCTAACCATTGTTACTTACCAAAGATGCGTCGCCAAAATATAACGTGTTTATAGTAACATCACACCCTCACAAAAACATGAGCATTATGGTCATTGACAGCTGCTTTTTATATACAGATATACCGGTCGTCAACTCACCATTCTTGAAGGCACCGTAACAGTCATAACCATCAACTGATCTAAGTAGCAGACACCAAGATTAAATTCTTGACTTGATTTAAAATCGAGATATAATGTAGCTGCAATATGACGGATGTTTGCTCTGGGAAATCTGAAGATGTCACAAATGAAAAAAAAAATATTCGAACTATGCAAAAGGATGCTCTGCTGTTATCTCAGTACATTTATTCGTGAGATATATGTGACACGTGTGATATGCTGCAAACTTTCGCGTTTAGTAATTATCTGAAGCACAGACTGCAGAGGAGTTTGGAACTACCAATCTCCTCCCTTTAACACAATCAAGGTCCTAACTACTCCACACAACCTGACTAATTTGGAAGGCGGACCTAGGGATATCCCCACTTTAAACGAAATTGTAGTGTTATTTCTCAATCAGCAGTTTATCTGAAACCTAGCAACTTACTCCGCACGATACGATAATGATATGACACCAAATTTGATTGGTTGATGGGTCCGAGCCAAAAATAGTAAACCTAGAAGCTAAATTTTCAAATTGAAATTTATGTGGACACTTGTATATCATGTGAAAGCAGAGAATCTGTAGTTTATGGAAAAGTACGAGTCCTGTTATGATCACGTTCCAATTTCTCGTAAAATTGCATTTGAAATGAGAAGAGCGCCCTCATAGCGCGACGGGACGGAAATAATATAATTTGATATAACAAAAAAACCAAAGAATATTTTGGAGATTTAAGTTTACAGATGGAATGCCCTATGAAATAGTATTTATTCAATAATATTGGTATTGGTATGTGTTTTGCATATTTGGGTTAAAAAATCAACTTTTTGGTCAAAAATGAATTTTGGCCTATTTGAGTGCAATAATTTTAGATTTTTTTTGTAGTAAATGGAGTTTATCTGTTAAGCTCCTCCAAACTATCAATGAATTAGTGTCTTAACATTCCTGTGCCATCAAAATTATATTTTTCTCAATTTTAGGAAAAATGTGTATTTTTAACTTTTTTTCCGTCCCGTCGCGTTTTGGGGTTTTAGCTCTATTTGAGAAGGTGGAATTTGATGTAATTTCCTGATGTAACAAAGAATGAGAATAGACAAAAGGAAAAATGTCCATTAACTTATCAACTTAACACCAAGACAATAACTCCACAGCAAATTAAAGGCTGATAACCAGTCCGTTGCCATGGTAACAGTACGATAACTTACCATGTTTGGTAGAAATAGTGAGAAATTATGTCTTTTTGTTGCAGTTCTAGTTCTGTTAATAGGTTATATTTTTTATGTTCCATGGTGTTTGATAGATATGAGTCAAAACATTACTTACACACAATAAAAAAAAATTAAAACCTATTTGTTTTGTTTCTTTAAAAAAAAAATGTTGATGAAATGTCAAATTCCGTCCCGTCGCGCGACGGGACGGAATTTGACACGTGTACAAAACGAATGGGGATTTTTACAAAGTGGTCATTAAAAATTTTTAGTGACATTACAGGATAACTTATTCAATCCCATTACATTTGACAGGGACAAAGACCAATATTTTGCTAAAAGGAAGAAGCTAAAAACAAAAACAGAACTTTTGATCAAAATCTCCATTTGTTTAATACATGGTACAAAAATTCCGTCCTGTCGCATTCCGTCCCGTCGCGCGACACCAGTTAATATTTTTTTTTCAAAAAAAAGATATGTGGTAGGATGAGACCTTAACTTTACATGTGTAAGTCATCCACATAGAAGTAGCTTCCAACATAATAAGGCATGGTCAGTGTTGGTCATTTACTTTGATAGAATATAACTCTGAATAAGGTTCGCAATTATACCTGATTCTATCATTCCGTCCCGTCGCGCCAATAGAAAAAGCTGTTGCCATGGAAACAGAATGGTTGTCAACTATGTTTTCATTGTAATTCTTTTCTTTGATTAAAAGTTAATATGTGTGTACCAACATTTAGCATATAACATTTTTACTTTATGAAATATAGGAAAAAATCTCTATTGATTCCGTCCCATCGCGTTTCTCTGATTTTTGGCTCAGACCCTGATTCATTGCATATGTGAATTTGCTATAAGGCTATATCTGAACAATACGTAAAATGTCGTGTTTATGGTGTTCCGCGATTATGATGGATTTATAATTCATCATCTCGAATCGCCGTAAAATCTGCCTAAATGGGCGTCTACACCTTTGATAGCAATTCCGTCAACTTTAAACTATTATATCTTATATCACAACATAATGTAGACGAAATGAATAAAAGATTATACAACAATACAGCCCAATAATATATTTAAGGAAATGCACAAAACAGAATATCTTTTAAATATCAGATAATGCTAAAGAGCACGGAAATATTATTATTAGGACAAGATAGAATCTCAAAACTATTCTAAAATTTTGATTGGTGTTATACTAACATGTGTTAATCTTCGTAAAAGTCCCTTGACTTGTTGAGATGATTCGGAAATATGAACTGAAGATCTGTATTTAGTCCCTCCACCCCCAATGGATTTTGTTTATGAAATTCAGTTTTTACCCTTTTTAACACATTATCATTAATTTGAAAATGTATGTATCAACACAACCTATGTACCAAAAATGTATCAACACAACCTATTCTAATGGTATTTATTCGGAAGACGTCTTTTTTAAGATTATAACAAGCAGAAAGCTCTGAGACTACATTGCATTTAGCGTGGGTGTATGCCAGGGCGATAGGGGACGTAAGACCTCCCCCCCCCTAATTTCAAAACGTCCACTTTTTTTCCAAAGACATTTTTCCAAAGACGTTTTTTTTTAAGCATTGATCAGATACATTTTAATAACGTCTTGATATCATTTCATTGTAAAAAAGGTCTACACAATTTTAATTATGACTTACCCAGAAAAACAACCCTGGATCACCCTTGACTATTTAGTATATGATGATGGACTGACTGCTTTCACGGCAAACAATTAACACCCCTTGGGCCAGTTGCATAAAACTTTAACCGGAGAAAAACTCCGGTTATTTTAACTGGAGGTTTTTTTTTTCCTATGTGAAAATGCATGGTAAAATCACGTTAACCTGAGTTTTCATATGTAACCAGAGGAATTTCTCGGGTTAAAGTTTTATGCAACGGGCCCCTGGTGTTTTTCCCATCGGGTTTTAGAATTACACCCAAGAGTTTGACCCAAACTCTTGCCATGATAACGAGTGTAAAAATAATGCCCGAAAGATTAAGTAACAGCTTGGTGTTAAAATAACACCAACAACCTAATACCCGTAGAATGCAGGCTTAAAGTCCGATATACCGATTATTGAGAAAAGGTCCAGTAGACCGATTTTCAAAAGGGTCCTTACTCCTAAGACTATCGGTCTATCTAATCATTTTCCATAATCGGTCTTTTGGACCCTTGTATAGGACCCTTCCCGTTAATCGGCTTATCAGAAGATTTTGGAAAATCGGTCTACATACCCTTTTCGATAATCAGTCTATCGGACCCTCGGTCTATCATGTCTATAAAACCCCCGGGGGGGGGGGGCAGTCAAACATAATGTTGTACACATGCGTGACCAAATTATTTCTAGACACCCCCTAAACGAGTTTTTTTCTGTGTGCAAAATAACCCCCTAAACAAGTTTTCCGCGTGCTTCATTTACAAATTTTTGCCCCTAAACGAGTTATCGCCAGAATATGACCCCTAAACAAGTTTTGTCCACGCCATAAACTGTACACATTGAAGTGAAGCCGTGCGCGTGGACAGAGAGGTGACAAATTTCCTGCGGTTGTTTCCCAGGATTGTATACATTGCTTTTGTAACCGGGGATAACCACCTTTCAGAAACGAGGAGGGAAAATTTGTTTGTGAAAAAAATACCCTAAATACGTTTGACAGTTTTCAAAACCACCCTTTTTTGTTGAAAATCGGTGTTTTTGATACCCTTAACGCGTGCACGCGCGGCCCGCGTCTAAAACTGAAAAAAACACCCTCTTAAGACGCGTTTGGTCACGCATGTGTACAGCATTATGTTTGACTGGCCCCCCCGGGATAAGACCCTCGGTCTATAGGGTTCCCACCCCAATGAAAATATTGGGGGCAAACATACAGAAACCGTTCCTAGTGCCCTGCTCCAAATCCCATAATATCAAAAAACGGGTATATTTTGGATATATCTATGGTGATGACACACAAGAAATGTCATGTATAAAAACGTCGATTTATATTTCATAAACTAGCATTGCAATCAGGGAAATTACATTTCTACGTCAACCGAACACAGATTTTTGTTTTACATTGTTCTTACCGTCACGGCAAGAGCCGATTGATATCAATTTAACAGAATTGATATTTCAATAACTTATAGATTTTTATATAATACTATACCGGATAACAGATTATTCGGCAGATTCGTTACTTCTGTGTTATAAATGAATTATTTGATCCAGACAAGCATAGGATAATGACACGAAATTTAATATCATTTATAAAATGTGATATACATGTATTATATACATTGCGAAAGCGGGGTCACTTTGGCAATTTTGATATGAGATGGGAACATTGTAATGGATTTTTCATAGGATATTCATTTTCCACACGTTGAAAACAACCTGCCCGGGTTGGCTCCGTTAGAACAAGGGTAATGAGTATGATCAATGAGTACATGTATATATGGGCAATTCCATGATTAGTTAGTTACACTTCATGATAAAATTTACTCAACATTTGGCTCTTACACGAATATGCTTTGATATTATTTTTCTGTTTTGGTACTGTCATTTCTCTAGACTGGCACCTACTGCACAACATCAAGCAAAATCATGAGACATTTTTAGTGGGTAATAACAAGAACTTTAATTATGGTTAGTTAGGTTACATAAAGAGGACATGGAAAAAATGACAAGTCTTTGTCCTTAAAGTTTCATCAACCTGTTTTGAACTAAAACAAACTGTGGTATTCATGCTATTTCTGGTGTCTTGATAAGTCATTTGATATATAACTTATTGATAAAAATCTTTTCATTTTTGACTACAACATCAACTAGAAAAGTTCGACTGCACGCAGTCGATGGGTATGCCTCCGCCCAATACGCCCACTATGTACATGTAGGAGCTAACAACCTAATTATATCAACAGTTAGCACTCCTAACTGAAGTTATAGGATTGACACAAAGTTCATTGACCTTTGACACTTGAT
>JZLH01S0140935.1:45857-58394 GCA_001188425.1 Eucidaris tribuloides | reverse complement strand
TTTTTAAACTTTTCCCCTTCTCTTGACAGCACTGGCCAAGTTCTTGAATGTGGATGATACGATCCGCACGGACATCATGCACGCCTTCTTGGTTCGACTCCAACGTATCTTGAACTGGTTCGAGGTTCAGAAATGCTACCACTTCTACTCCAGTTCGTTGCTCTTTGTGTATGAGGGCGACCTCCCGAGGGAAGCCACCACCAACTTCTTGAAACAGTCTTTGGGGGATTCCCCTGCACATTCCACAAATTCCTCAAATAGCAGTGCCAGGACACAAAGACACGGCACTGGACGTGCAAACTGCGTAAAGCCTGAAGATGATGCTATGAGGACTAAAGTTTGTGGGAATACTAACGTGGGTATGCAATGTGGTGAGGTGTCTGGGTGCGTACAGACAGTGGGAGGAAAAGGCGATAAGAGAACTCGAGATATTGACAACGAGGTTGATAAAAGCCGTGTATTGGACCATCCGACGGTCACAGGGAGCAGGTGTAACGGGGTGTTGTGGGATGACCCCACAAAATTGACTAATCACAATGGTGGCATGGAAACCAGCTTGTCTGATGATCATGAAAGAACGTTGGCGTCGAGATTAAAGAGTGACCGCTTGTTGAATGGTCCGTCGTCCAATCATCTCGAGCACAGTCCGCATTTGGATACCAAGAGTAACAATCATTCAATTGGCGAAGAGAACGAAGTGCACGAGTTTGTATTTTCGCACAGCGGCCTCGCGCGGTCAAGATCTCGCGGCCACACCAGCGACCGCAACGACAATGTGAAGTCGGTGGACATTAGGATGATCGACTTTGCGCACGCGATAGAGGCGACCACGCGGGACGAAAATTACATATTCGGGTTGAAGAAACTGATGCAGTACATACAGACGTTGCACGACTGTTATGTAGGATAAGGTGCAATGGGTATAACGCTCCTCAACTTAATGCCTCGAGACCAATACATATCTGAAATGTGAAAGTAGTGCCATTTCTTTGAATTTTAACCTGTTGCCTACGAGAACTGGGTGTGCTATGTAATAACTCTGAGGGAATTACTGAATCTGAGAGGCAATGGGTCAACCTGTGTCACGTTAACACATTGCAGCTTACATAGACAGTTAGTGCTGAATCATGTATTAAAGCCCTGTCTTACCACTTTGACCCATTTTTTTTTTTTTTTTTACATTGCAGGTAATGACATTTCAACACATTCACACAACTTTTGTGTGGCAAATGTTTGCATTGTTATTTAAAGATGTTTTGAGTATTATGCATTTAATTTTTTCTCCAATATTGAAAATAGGTTTTTATAGTGTGATACATCTAGCACAAAACACATAGTAGGTTAAGAAAGAGGAGTTCACATTTTGTAAATTTAACTCTAAAAGGGCAGAGACATGATTTGGATAATTAAAAAAAAATGTTTCCTGAACAAAACTGAAAGATATACCAGTCTTTACACTAGCTGTAGTGTATCTCCTGGCTGGAAGGATTTGTCTTGAAATTGTTTACTGAAGGAGAATCAAGCATGAACATACCAGCACTTCATTTCTCTTGTGCCCCAAGATAAATTAATCTCACAGAAAGCTACACAACAAATTTGTCTGTCACAAGGCATACTGATGGAAGTTCTTTTAAAATGATTTAACTTTTGACTACAAAATTTTCACAGTAGAATTCTTGCACAGTTTACTTAATTCTATAATTGTTTTACCCCAAGTTTATAACTACCCCCAGTCATGTCATTTACCTTTAATATCCCAGCTTTCGTGACCACTTTCAACGTTCTATAGTCACCTAAGGCATCCATTATCTAACTACACGTACTGTCAACTTTGACGAAGTTAAATATCTGGGGACTCCACAAATTATTTTGACTAACACAAAATTCAAGGTATAGTTTTGTACGCAATTATATCTTGGAAACGAAGATATTGAAAAATCTAGGCTAAATGTATCCTGATTGCAACATTTCAGATTTTCACTTGGAACCATGAAAACAGAAACTGTAATGGAAGATTTTCCTTCCTCAACTAGTGATCCAGGCTATCTTTTATCAGGTGACCTGTGTGCCCTAATCTGTGGTGAAACATATTTTCTGATGTTTTTGGATGTTATGTCAAGGTATATATATAATAGTTTAAGTAGGATAAAAGAAAAGTGTCCTTAACTAATATAGGTGCTATCCATATATATTTAGTGTTCCTACAGTCTTGGAGTTGAACTATACTAAAGTAAATAGTCATAGAAGTGGTAGTGATAGTGGTAATAATAACTGTAGACCATTTTTTGTAGGTAGGAGATCCTGTGATAAAACTTTTTATGCCTCCGCAACGAAGTTGCCGGAGGCATTATGTTTTCGGGGTGTCCGTCCCTCCGTTACCGGTTCTCGTTACCGCGATAACTTAACAACCGCTGATCGGATTTTGATGTAACTAGGACCAAGTATGTACTATGGGGCAACAATGAACTGATTTATTTGTGGGCTCAAAGGTCACCAGGCCTAAAATATGTCTGATTTGGGCTCGTTACCACAATAACTTGAGAATGGCCGGTCGGATTTTGATGTAACTTGGGTGAAGTATGTATTATGAAGCAACAATGAACTGATTAGATTTTGGGGTGCCAACGTCAAAAGTCACAGGTCACAGGGCCTAAAATGTCTGATTTGGGCTCGTTACCATGATAACTTACGAACAGCGTGTCAGATTTTGATGTAACTTGGGTGAAGTATGTATTATAAGGCACCAATGAACTGATCAGATTTCAGGGTAAAAAGGTCAAAGGTCGTAAGGTCACAAAGCTCCATACAGACCATACTTAATGTCTTTACCTACAATAACGTGAGAACGGCTTATCGGATATTGATGTAACTTCGGTGAAGTAAATGTTATAAGGCACCAATGAACTGATCAGATTTTAGGGTTAAAAGTTCAAAGGTCTAACGTCACAAGGCCATACTTGATGTTTTTAACATGATAACTTGAGAACTGCTTGTATGAGATATTGATCAATCTAACTTGGGTGAAGTATGTATTATGGGGCATTGATGAGATTTTTAGTGTTGAACGGTCAAAGGTCACGATGCCCTGTACATTTCATGTTTGGAATTGGACGGGGGTGCGGAGGCATACCCCATCGGCTGCATGCAGCCGAATTGCTCTAGTTAACCATAAGTCCCAATTGCATCAGAAAGTGGCTTTAAGGATATGGATTATTTGCGGAAATAACATATAAAAAAATTATCTGGAACCTGGGTGCAACTATAAACATATATATTTTATTTTTTTTTCAACAACTTTGTAAATTTGTGAAAGAAGTTATGATTTCATTATACTTCAGACCACAAAGCTACATTATTTATCTCACATTCTTTTAGAATTATCTTTATTAAATTAACTTTTTAGGTTGACTAACAACTCCTTTAAATTCCTGCTGATGCAAAATGAATAACCAAAAATATGTTACACTTTTACAGCCAGTTTGTAAGCCTTTTATCGACTTTGTCACAGATTCTCATCAAACTTGGTACAAACATTGTACCCCCCCCCCCTCAATAATTTTGACTTGAAAAATTCATAAAACATAAAAGTAAGAATATGTGTTAAAAAAAGCAGTGCAAAGCACTACAGAACTATAAAACTTGATATAAAATTGACACAGAACATACATAACTTTCAATTTTGCGCTGAAAATTTTGATCTTTTTCTGACTTTTGTCCCTCCCCATCCAAACAATTGATTGACACCCCTGCCGTTCACTGTAACACGGTCAAATTGTTTTAATGAAATTGTTGTGAATTTTCTTATTGGTATGAACTACAACAAACCAGTCATAAAGCTTGCCCTTTTCATTGTATGAAAATGTGTACAATTCAATTTTGAAAGTATATGGTAATGCATTGTGTAGTGTGTGTAGTGTAATCATTGCACTGCGATGTTTTGGCTGAAATTTAGTTTTTGCTGTTGAATGGAAATTCTATAATTCATTTTTTTCTCTGGTTTGTCCAAAATGGCCCTTGATTTGTGGATAGGTCTGTATTGTTAAAAGACTAATGTATCAAGGTCACATTTAATCAAATCATTGTTGCACAATTGTACTTCATGAAATATTATAATAATAATAATAATAATAATAATAATGACGATGATGATGATGATGATAATATGATGATGATGATAATAATACAACTGACTTGTATTGTGCCAAATCCACTCAAGGCGTATGAGTTTAGAAAAAGTAACAGTGAGAGTAGCGTCACTAGCGCAATATGTTTGTGTCACTTCAAAGTTATGTTGGGCATTATCTGGGCATTTGTGATAGTGAATTTTTGTTTTGTACAGCTGTATGACCATATGCTTCAGAAATGGATACTAGTCATCTCAGAAAAGTGAAATATTTTGTACTACTTTCACTTGTTGATGATATGGTTACGTTGCATATGGTGTTATGTGAGCGTTCCTTCAATACATGTACATTATTAATAACTGGAACAAATCATACAAAGATTTCAATACCGCAAGTATGTGTCTTGGATCAGGTTGCTGCTTAAAGGTCACATGAGCATTATATTATAAAATGCTGAATACCGGTAAACAGTATTTTATTTCAAATTATCCAGCGATTGACTCATTGGATTTCATTTATAAACCAAGTATTTATTCATTGTTTATCGGGTATTTCTTCAGCATTATATATTACGTGAGTGTGATGGCTAACCGATATGTGCATTTTATTTCACTATAAAGTATTTCAGTAACACAAGCTCATGTGAAGAAGCCTGACTGTGGCTAGTTTTTACAGTTATTTTGTGTACTTCAGATTCTACTTTGTGTCACAGATTGCGGTATTGCCACCGTAATGAACGGGCTCTGAGAAAGCTCCATAGCAAATATGTAAGTGAAATTCCAATAATCTGTAAAGTGAGAGGCTACCCCTCTACATATTCGCATCTGTTTAAGCTCTGTTTGAGTGATTGAATATTTATTTATCTATTTATTTATTGAATTGATTGATTTTCAAACTAGTCACATGGGCATAAGAAACAAGAAGAAAATGTTTTGAGACATTAAATCTTTTTTTTCCCAAGGGGAGGTATTAGGTAGTTTTCTTGGAATTTCACTGTAAAAAATGGGTGAATTCTAGGACTATAAAGGCTGTTGATGAAAATGGATTGCATTGGATGGGTAGTACTTCAGAGTGAGGTCCACCCCTGTAAACTCATAATGGAATACCCCAACAGAGAATCCTTCCACTTTTTATGGCTTAGTTCATTATTATTCTAGGGGTGCAAACGACGTACGACGTACACGACACACACACACACACACACACACACACACACACACACACACACACACACACACACACACACACACACACACACACACACACACACACACACACACACACACACACACACACACACACACACACACACACACACAAACACACAGCACACATGGCACACACACACAAACACACAGCACACATGGCACACACACAAACACACACATGCGCATGAGTGCAGGGAGAAATCTTAATCACAAAAAAAAATCATTAAAGTTGTGATATTACCTCAGGATTGTAAGGTAGGCTTGCAATGATGTTTCTCAATACACCGGAGCAATATCGCTGATGATTTAAAGAGCTTTTAATTGTAGTTAAAACATCTCCTTTCATCTGTCAGGGGTGTGAGAGTTCAGATTTTAATCCGATTTTAGATTTTTTTGTTGTGGATAAAACCCAATTTTCAGACTTTTTTTTTGCAGTTTTAATGCATTGAAAAGTACATCTTTTCAGGCATGTCAGACTTTTTTCAAACTTTTTCAGACATTTCCACAGAGATGCTCTCACATCCCTGATCTGTACTTGGTCAAACAAGACATATTGGATACAATATGTTAGGCCAGTAGTCCTGGGGATCATCAACGAGCGTGGGATATTCATTCAGTGCTGAAAATTGTCAATTCGGCACTCTCTCAGAACACAGTAGCAATCAACGTGATCTTGTGACTCTTGCAATGTGTTCATTTTGTCTTAAATGTATCATTACTCAAGCATGATTTAATGGATATATCTGATTTTCTCACTCTTCAGCGTATATTCTGTTGAGAAAATCAGATAATATCCATTAAATTATGCTTGAGTGACGACACATTTAGACAAAATATGACACATTGCAAGAGTCACAAGATCACGTTGATTGCTACTGTGTACTAGGAGTGTACAAAATTGGCAATTTTTCAGCACTCTGAAGAAATATCCCATGTCATTGATGATCCCCTGGATACCCTGCCTAATATATTGTATCACATGTTTCTTAGTGTGACTGAGAACGAGTGAAAAGGAGAAGAGTTAAGCACAAATTAAAACCTCATTAAAAATCATCAGCACATGTTGAGCCACATGCTATAGAGAAACATCATCGTAAGCCTATGCTTACAATACTGAGGGATTATCACCGACTTTTAATGAGATTTGAATGGCGTTGATTAAGGGGGGAAAACCTTTTTTTTTCTCCTGCCCACAGTCAGCATTGTGTGTGTGTGTGTGTGTGTGTGTGTGTGTTGTGTGCTGTGCTGTCGTGTGTGTGTGTGTGTTGACGATGATGTGTGTGTGTGTGTGTTTGTGGTGTGTATGTGTGTGTGTGTGTGTGTGTGTATGTGGCTGTGGTCGATGGTGTGTGTGTAGTGTGTGTTGTGTTGCACCCTAGAATAATAGTGAAAGCTAAGCATATACAAGTGCGAAGGATACTTTGTTGGAGGATACCATGAATGAGGGTGATAAGGGGGGGCATCAACTCTGAATACTGCTATTTAATCTCATCTAATGCATTTCATTTTCATCACAGCCTTTATAGTCCCTAGAATTCAGCCCCATTTCCTTACACGTGAAATTCCAATGAAAACTACTCAATACCTCCCCTTTGGGAAAAAAAAAGATTTAATGTCTCAAAACATTTTCTTTCTTGTTTCTTACGCACAACTGTGACTATTTTGAAAAATCAATCAAGTTCAATAAAATAAATAGATAAATAAATATTCAACGTCACTCAAACAGAGCTAAACAGATGCAAAAAGTTAGAGGGCGTAAGCCTCTCGACTTTACAGATTATTGGAATTTCCCGTATCATATTTGCTATGGAGCTTTCTCAGAGCCTGTTCATTACGGTGGCAATACCGCACATCTGTGACACAAATAGTAGAATCTGAAGTTACAACAAACATAGAGCTGTAAAACTAGCCACAGTCAGGCTTTCTTCACATGAGCTTTCTTGTGTTACTGAAATACTTTATAGTGAAATAAAATGCCACCTATCGGTTAGCACATCACACTCGACAGTAATATATAATGCCTGGAAGAAATACCCGCATTAAACAATGAATAAAATACTTGGTTTATATAATGAAATCGCCAATGAGATCAAATCGCTGGATAATTGAAGATAAAAATAACTGTTTAACCGGTATTCAGCATTTTATAATATAATGCTCTGTGACCTTTAAGCACAAACCTGATCCAAGAACATACTTGCGGTATTGAAATCTTTGTATGATTTGTTCCAGTTATTAATAATGTACATGTTATTGAAAGGACGCTCACATAAACACCATTATGCAAGTAACCATAATCATCAACAAGTGAAAGTAGTACAAAATATTTCACTTTTCTGAGATGACTGTATCCATTCTGAAGCATATGGTCATACAGCTGTACAACAGAAAAATTCACTATCAAACAATGCCGCAGATAATGCCCACAACATAACTTTGAAGTGACACAGAACATATTGCGCTAGGACGCACTCTCACTGCTTTACTTTTTCTAACTGCATACGCCGTTTGACGTGGATTGGCACAATACAAGTCCAGTTGTATTAATTATCCCAATATCATATTATCATCCATCATCATATTATCATCATCATCTCGTCTTATTATATTATTATTATTATTATTATTACTTTCATGAAGTACAATGTGCAAAACAATGATTTGATTAAATGTGAGCCTGATACATAGTCTTTTAACAATTACAGACCTATCCACAAATCAAAGGGCCATTTTGGACAAACGCAAGACAAAAAATTGATATTAAGATTTCCATTCAACAGCAAAAACTAAATTTCAGCCAAAACATCCGCAGTGCAATGGATTACACTACACACTACACAAATGCATTACCATATTACTTTCGAAAATTGATTGTACACTATTTCATACAATGAAAAGGGCAAGCTTTATAACTGGTTTGTTGTAGTCTCATAACCAATAAGAAAATATCACAACAAATTTCATGTAAAACAATTTGACCGTGTTACGGAACGGCAGGTGGATGTCAATCAATGTCTTGGATGGGAGGGACAAAAAGTCAGAAAAAGGATCAAACATTTCAAGGCGCAACAATGAATAGTTTATGTATGTTCTGTGGTCAATTTTATATCAAGTTTTATAGTTTCTGTAGTGCTTTGCACTGACTTTTATTTACACATATTCTACTCTTTATGTTTTAATGATTTTTCAAGTCAAAATTATTGAAGGGGGGGGGGGAACAATGTTTGTACGCCAAGTTTGACTGAGAAATATGCCTGAGCAAAGTTCGATAAGAAAGCTTACAAAGAAGCTGGCTGTAAAGTGCTAACATATTTTTGGTTTTTCATTTTGCATCAGGCAGGAATTTTAAAGGAGTTGTTAGTCAACCTAAAAAGTTAATTTTCAATAAAGATAATTCTAAAAGAAGTGAGAATAAAATAATTGTAGAGCTTTGTGGTCTGAAAGTATAATGTAAATCAAACTTCTTTCGACAAATTTACAAGCTTGGTTGAAAAAAAAATAAGAATACTATAGTTTATAGTTGCACACCAGGTTCCAGATAATTTTTATATAGTTATTTCCGCAAATTAATCCATATCCTTAAAGCCACTTTTTCTGATTGCCAATTGCGGGGATTATAGTAACTAGAAGCCAATTCGCTGATGCAGCCCGATGGGGTATGCCTCCCCACCCCTCTCATATCCAATAAACATTGAATATACAGGGCATCGTGACCTTGACGCATTCAACACTAAAAATCTCATCATGCCCACATCAATACATACTTCACCCAAGTTAGGATTTTGATCAATATCTCATACAAGCAGCTTTTCAAGTTATCATGTAAACAAACATCAAGTATGGCCTTGTTGACGTTAGACCTCTTGAACTTTGTAACCCTAAAATCTGATTCAGCTTCGATTGGCTGCACTATAAATTTACTTCACCGAAGTTACATCAATATCCGATAAAAACCCGTTCTCACGTTATAAATGTGGTAGAACAATTAAGTATGGTCTGTATGCGAGCTTTGTGACACATTCGACCTTTGACCATTTTTTTCTACCCTGAGAATCTGATCAGTTCCATTGGTGACCCTTATTAATTACATACTTACTCACCCAAGGTTACAGTCTAAAATCTGACACGCGTTCGTAAGTTATCATCGGTATCTTTTCAAACAGACATTTTAGGCTCTTTCGTGACCTGTGACTTTGACGTTGAGCACCCCAAAATCTACTATCAGTTCATTTGGTTGCTTCATAATTACATCACTTTACCCAAGCTTACATCAACAATCCCGACGGCCATTCTCAAGTTAATTGTGGTAACGAGCCCCAAATCAGAACATATTTTAGGCCTGGTGACCTTTGAGACACAAAATAAAATCAGTTCATTGTTTTTTTATTTTCCTAGTTAACATCAAATCGAATTTCAGACGGTTGTTAAGTTAATCGCATACAGGGAATACTAAGGTAACGAGATACCGGAACGGCAGCACAGGGACGGACACCCGAAAACATAATGCCTCTGGCAACTTCGTTGCGCGAGCGACATAAAAGTTATCCACAGGATCTCCTACCTACAAAAAAATGGTCTTACAGTTATTATTACCACTATCACTAACACACTTCTATGGACTATTTACTTGTATAGTTCAACTCCAAGAGCTGTAGGCAACACTAAATATATGAGCGATTGCACTATATTAGTTAAGGACACTTTTTCTTTATCCTACTTTAAACTATTTAAAATATCTCTTCTTTGACATACACATCCAAAACATCAGAAAATATGTTTCACCACAGCATTTAGGGCACACAGGTCACCGATTAAAAGCATAGCCTGGTCACTAGTTGAGGCGAAGGAAAAATTCTTCCCATTAAGTTTCTGTTTTCATGCGTTCAAGGTAAAATCTGAAATGTGCAATCAGGATACTATTTAGCCCTGATTTTCAATTTATCTTCGCTTTCCAAGAATATAATGTGCTGTAAAAAACATATAGATATACCTTTAATTTTGTGTTCAGTCAAATAATTTGATTGGAGTCCAGCATATATTAACTTCGGTCAAAGTTGACAGTAACGCTGTAGGCTTAGATACATGGATGCCTTAGGTGACTTATAAGACGTTGAAAGTGGTCACAGAAAGTGCGGATATTAAAGGTAAATTGACAATGACTGGGCTAGTTATAAACCTTGGCGCGTAAACAATTTATAGAATTAAGTAAAACTGTGCAAGAATTCTACTGTGAAAATCTTTGTAGTCAAAAGTTAAATCATTTTAAAAGAACTTCCATCAGTATGCCTTGTGACCATGACAAATTTGTTGTGTAGCTTTCTTTTGAGGCATGTAATTTTATCTTGGCGGCACAGAGAAATGAAGTGCTGGGTATGCTTCATGTTGATTTCTCCTTCAGCTAAACAATTTCAAGACAAAATTCTTCCCAGCCAGGAGTATACACTTACAGCTACGTGTAAAGACTGCGTGCAACGTATATCTTTTCAGTTTATTGTTCAGGCAAACATTTTTATTTTTTAATTATTCCAAATTCATGCTCTGCCCTTTTAGACGTTAAATTTACAAAATCGGTGAACTGCCTCTTTTCTTAACCTACTATGTTTTGTGCTGAGATGTATCAACACTATAAAACCTATTTTCAATATTGGAGAAAAAATTAAATGCATAATACTCAAACATCTTTAAATAACAATGCAAACCATTTGCACACAAAACAGTTGTGTGAATGTGATGAATGTCATTACCTGCAAGTTAAAAAAAAAAAAAAAAAATGGCGTCAGAGTGGTTAGACAGGGCCTTTAATACATGCATTTCAGCACTAACTGTCTATGTAAGCTGCAATGTGTTTAACGTGACACAGCGTTGACCCATGCCTCTCAGATTCAAGTAATTTCCCTCAGAGTTATTACATTAGCACACCCAGCTTCTCGTTAAGGCAACAGGTATAAAATTCAAAGAAATGTCACTACTTTCACATTTCAGATATGTGATTGGGGTTCTCGAAGGCATTAAGTTGAGGAGCGTTATACCCATTGCCACCTTATCCTACATAACAGTCGTCAAGTCTGTATGCTACTAGCTCAGTTTTCTTCAACCCGAATATGTAATTTTCGTCTCGATATTGCGTCGCCTCTATCGCTGCCTCCTGGTGCGCAAAGTCGATCATCCTAATGCTCCACCGACTTCACATTTGTCGGTTGGCGGAGTCGCCTGGTGTGGCCGCGAGATCTTGACGCGCGGAGGCCGCTTGCTAGCGAAAATACAAACTCGTGCACTTCGTTCTCTTTCGCCAATTGAATGATGTGTTTACTCTTGGTATCCAAATGCGGAACTGTGCTCGAGATGATGGACGACGGACCAAAATTCAACAAGCGGTCACTCTTTAATTCTCGACCGCCAACCGTTCTTCATGATCATCAGACAGCTGGTTTTCCATCGCCACCATTGTTGATCTAGTCAATTTGTGGGGTCATCCCACAACACCCCGTTCACACCCTGCTCCCTGTGACCGCTCGGCAGATTGGTCCACTACAGCGCTTTTATCAACCTGTATGTCAATATTCTCGCATTCTCGTTTATCGCCTCTTTCCTCCCACTGTCTGTACAGCACCCCAGACACCTCAACCACATTGGCATACCCACAGTTAGTACTTCCGCACCAAACTTTAGTCCTCATAGCATTCATCTTCAGGCTTTTTTTAACGCAGTTTGCCACGTCCAGTGCCGTGTCTTTGTGTCCTGCCCACTGCTATTTGTAGGAATTTGTGGAATGCTGCAGGGGAAATCGCCCCAAAGACTGTTTCAAGAAGTAATGTGGTGGCTTCCCTCGGGATGCGAGGCGCCCTCATACCAAAAGAGCAACGAACTGAAAGTTAGACAGTGATACATTTCTGAACCTCGAACCAGTTCAAGATACGTTGGAGTCGACCAAGAAGGCAGTGCATTGATGTCCGTGCGGTATCGATCATCCACATTTCAAGAACTTTGGCCAGTTGCTTGTTCAAGAGAAAGGGAGGAAGTTAAAAACACACAGAGTTAGGAGACATTAAAATACAACTGAGAACCAAATGCAAATGAAATACACCCCAAAATTTAATACTTGTCGGAAAGTCATTTACAAGGCCCTTTAACTCTGCTTGGTTAAAAAAAGTAGAAAAAATTAGAGCAAACATTCTCCAAAAAGTTAAAAAAAGTAAGGAATATCT
>JZLH01S0140935.1:35318-45832 GCA_001188425.1 Eucidaris tribuloides | reverse complement strand
AGAATATACCTGAGAAGTTCCTAAATTATCCTGACTTGGTGAGATGGACAAAACAGTTGTGGTTGAGAAATGATAAGGAGTAAAGGGGAACTTATTTTTCGTGTTCTGTTTATAAAGAAACATTTAAAAGGGGCTGAAATTAAGTTATTACCGCCCAAGTGCTTGTAAGAATAGGAAAAGGTTACTTACAAGACTATATACTCTTGCAGACTAGTTAGGAGTGTATTTTCATGTGAATTACACACGCTAATATATGTGTATGTATATGTATCTTTTATGTGTAAATAATGTACAGATTATTATGGAATCATTGGGAGGAAGGTATATTAACTTAATAGATGTACAGTATATTCCAATTTCGTGGTGATATAGTTAAGTTTGTGCATCATGCACAGATTTTTTACCAGGTCTCACATTTACTTGGACATGTTGTACATATGTATGTCATGGACAAAGTTTGTTTTTGTACTTTTAGACTTTAGATGATGATGGTGAATGTCATTATTTTGTGGAAATCAGGCATAACTGACCCTGTTTTGTTTTACATTGATTTACCTAATTATGTGCAGACACCTCTTGAAAATTACATTATATAAAAATTAGAACGGAGTTTGAGGAATCTGAAGTATACGTTATAAGTTAAATGGAAATATGGCTCAGACAATCTAGAATGATTGTTTTGTTTTGTTTTTTGTGTGGGCGGTATTTAGCCTTAGTATTTAGAACCAACAACTTAAATTACTCACTTTCATTTCCTATTTGCCAAATTAGATAAAAAGTTATGATGTTACTAGATTTTGGTATTGGATTTGTTATAGCTTTAGATTTTGCTCAGGCTTGGCACCTCTATCTGAAAAGAGTTTCAATAAAATTATATATATATATTTTTTAAATATATTTGGTCCACTTGTATGAAATTATTTTGCCATAAGTATTAACAACTAATAAGGAGTATTAATACTGCATAATCATCATTACGAGGTTTTGTAAGTCTTCATTTGAAATATACTTAACACATGACATGTTTGGTAAAAAAATATAGATCAGCAGTTGCAGTCTTAAAATACAGAGAGCGACATATGAAATGTCTATTACATTTTACCTCTCTGAATAATCTCTTTCATTCATTTAAAGTGATAGGCTAACATTGTGGAGCTTCATTTAAAAAATTGTCAAACTTTGATATCTGAGCTACATAGTAGTGTTCAAATGGACAAATAAACACCCTAGAATACAAAAGTTTGGACAGTTACACTGCCAGTGGCAAGTTATACATGAATAAACAAAACTCGGGGCGAGTTTTATTAACCTAGGTGTACACACAGTAAGTCTATGGGAGGAAATGGGCAAGTGAATCTGGTCAACTTACGATTTTCACTTTTTTAAAGCACTAAATAATCATTTTGAAATACAATTTTTTTCAGGGCTTCATTTTTAGACCTCATCAAAGACACTGGTAGCATGGGGAATCATGCCACTCAGATTTTTTTAACTGTGGTAAATGTTAGCCAATACCTTTAATAATTAACTTGTTCGCCTTGGCCTATTTAACACAATGTCAGAATTGAGAGCATTGGAATTTGTTCCTGTCCGAGTCCCACTGGTTCATTTTTTCTGCCATGTTTGTTAAAAAATTATAGATTAGCAATTTGAGATTGTAAAATACTGAGAGTAACACATGACCAAAAAATACATCACATTTCACCTCTCTGAATAATCTCATTCACACGTACATGTATCTTAAACGAGTCTTGTTTGAATGATTAGTTAAAAAAATTTTGTCTTTATTTGGTCCAAAAATATTTTTAGTTTGGTTTAATAGTGGAGGTATTAAAGTGGAATAAAACCCAGACACATTCCTGCATTCAAAGATTACAGAACAATACAAGAAGGAAATTAGTGAAAGTTTGAACAAATTTGGTTGAACGGTTCAAAAGTTACGTTTGTTTAAAGTTTATTTGATCCTTGTTATGGAGGATTGTTAAATTGGCAACTCTACCAGCTTTTTAGATGAAAGTGTGGAGAACTCTCCATTGGTTTTGTACACAAATTTTCACTTATTCTCACTTTTTATCAAATATCTGATTTGCTCTTGCTTGTTGTGCAAATATGTCCTAGCAAAAATGATTCTACATGTTTTTCTGAAAGAATTTAGATACTTTCTAAATTGACACTTCACTAAAACTGCAAATTATTGAAAATTTGTGTACAAATCCAATGGGAAGTTCTCCACACTTTCATCTGAAAAGTGGGGAGAGTTGTTAATTTAAGGATCCTCCATAACAAGGATTAAATAAACTTTGAACATTCATAACTCTTGAACCGTTCAATCAAATTTGCTTAAACTTTCACTATTTTCCATTTTGTATTGTTCTGTACTTTCTGAATTCAGTAAAGATGTCTGGGTTTCATTCCCCTTTAATATTACATCATCATCATTACCAGGGTTTGCAAGTCTCCATCTGAAATATAATTGAAACTAACCTTCCCTTTGTTTATGTGACATCGTGTTCAATATCATATTCTGTTATGGTTTACAGAAGATTGTGTTATTTACCCAGATTGGGTTACAGTGACCGCATGATGTGTAAAATGTACGCCTATGTTGTGTTGTTATGGCATTTTGACCAACTTTCTAGTAATATTGAACTCTGCAAAACTGAGGTTTTAATAGCACCGAGTATGTTGCCCAATAGATACCAGACGTGGTGTTGAAGCCCAAATATAGTTTTGGTCGATCAGACAACATTTTTGTCAATCTTTCACAAAGTATTCTGTTGTCACCCCAGACATTAGAAAACAACATCAAACCTACTGAAAATTGTTTATAGTGACAAATTACGATGTTTAAATACAAGGAGAGCATCGAGCGGTGTGTACACTACCTATGGGAAATGTTGGGTACCCCCCCCCCCTCCCGACATTTTACATTTTTAGTAATTTCTAAAAAAAAAAATGGGAAAGTTTGAGAGCAAGCAATTTTCAGGGTATTAATAGATCATACAGGTGTATCTGAAAAAAAACATAATTGCAAAGCATTTTTTTTTACCATTTACCAAAACCATACTTGGGCTTTAAATTAACATGTGGTGTTGAAATTCAACCGAAACTTTTATAGTATTTAGATGTGGCAACGCCATGGGTGTTGGATTTAACACCTCAGTTGTTGCAGAGTATATGCTCCTATCGCGGGATTTGAAAATAATGCTATATTGAGGAAAATTATAAATCCTGATTTAGTATGTCCCCCTCCACAGCCCTTGAGAGCAGTGGCTTATCTAGGGATTATGGCGCCCGGGGCAAACAATTAAATTGCCCTCCCCCCCCCGGTGGCGGATGTACAGGGGAGGGTATGGGGGGTTTAACCCCACTCCCTTGGGCTGCCAAGTGAAAATGTGATGTGCATAGAAAAACGCCATCATGTTTTAAAAGCATTTGAAAGCACTATAACACCATTAAACTCAGCATAAACATACTGTTGAACATACGCAATTTTCAATTTGTAGCGCAACAATTTTTGACATTTTTTCACTTTTGCCCCCAAATCCGAAAAATGGATCGACGCCCCTGGATCAATCCCTTCTCCAGCAAAAAACTAGATCCGCCCCTGCCCACCCCACCCAAACTTATTGCCGTAATTATAAATGCAAAGAAAAGACCGACCAAGCGGTAGATTGTCTTTGCAAAATTATGCGAGGGAGCGGAGCGACCGAGCTTTAGAAAATTTATGTACTTCTAGCCCTATAAAACCCATTTTCTAACGCACTTTACTCTGTGGACTAGAGAGAGGGGCGCATAATTGCTATAATTTTCATATTTTTCCTTCCTTTTTTATCTTTCTCTTTCTCTCTTTTGCGTTTTTTTTTGCGCCCCATGGCGCCCGGGGCACGTGCCCCCTTTGCCCCCCCCCCTTAGATACGCCACTGCTTGAGAGGGGAACGTACTAAATGTGTTTCAATCACGTGATAGTGTTTAGCTAATCAGTAATTTGTATTAGATTAAGTTATAATTATAATATGATTGTTCTTCCGATAACGTATGTGTCACCACAAACCTAAATTTAAATATTAGTAGAAATAAAACTACTAATAGTGACTTATACGTATGTTATGGCGTTATATTTTTTGTAACCATTTCTCACTGATATGTGAATGTAGACAGATGTGTGTGAACCGCACACACACACGCACACACACACACACACACACACACACACACACACACACACACACACACACACACACACACACACACACACACACACACACACACACACACACACACACGCAAACACGCGTAGCGCGCACGCAAAAAAACAATAAACATAGATTTTGTATTCATCACACCATCATCATCATCATCATCATCATCATCATCATCATCATCATCATCATCATCATCATCATCATCATCATCACGGGTGCGGGTCTTGCTGCCTTTATTTTATCTCATCTCCAAGTCGGCTACTCATCTTCCGTGATACAGATCATCTATCTTTCCTTTACCTCTTTCTTGCACCCCCCCCCCCCCGGTCTCTCAGGCAACGCGTCTGTAAATTGACTATTATATAATTCAATCAAATGTAAGGTTGCATCTTAAAATCGGTATTTGAATGGGATTGACACAATTAATTCACAGAATGTTCTCATTGTTTGATGCCTATATGGAGCGTAATATAGTAGGCTATAAAGGAAACCAATTTTGTTGGGCAGGCCCACCCTCCCATCCACCCCCCCCCCCCATCCCACCCTTTTCAATTTTCAGTGCTAATTCCCGCTCTTTGAAAACTGACGGAGCACAATCTTCCCATGCAAGTACGGACTTCTGTTGAAGCTGTAGAATCGCGGTATCACAATAGAATAAATTACAGTCCTTTCACTTTGTAAAGACGTAATGCTTCGTTGATCTTCAAAGGAATGACAATCCTTATTCTCGTCGACACTAGAGAAGAGGGGGGAGTCTAGTGGGGGGACAAAAGAGGGGTTTGAATGACTCGTGTCAAAGGTCACCCACCGTATCTTAGCAGCAGCCGACACCGGCATTGTGCACACTCAACCAAAACATATCGCACAAAACACATAAACACATATACACACGGCACACGCGCCCCGAATGTAGAGCTACTGTATTCGGTCTATCACAAGAAATACTTCTCAGATCTCAAGGTAAGTCCTTTCTCAATAATTTTGATCGCTATTTGCCATCCTGGATGGGAAATAATGTCGTGATATAAACCAGACATTGAAGAAAAAGTAACCTGGACGATTTGATGAATTATGGTGTTGGAGCGTGGTATATTGGTACCAATTTTATATATTTCACTTATACTACCATTCACGAAGAATTATGTTCACGTCGCTTGTATTACCTATGTAATATTTAAGTTATGCATAACCTGTATTACACCAACTGTTGATTTGTACTTTCTGGGGTTGAGGCAAATATTTCGTAAAGAAAAAGTTTTCTTCCTCTTCAGTAGTTTAGTGTTTACTTAAAAAGCGCTCACCGTGTTTATTCACCACACACAAATACAACAATCTTGTGTTGACTTGATATATTAGCAGTTGGTCAAGACATGTATGCCATGCTAACCACGTCATGAATGAACTATTGAAAGTTAAACTACGAGTTATGTTTCGATGTTGGCTGTGTAATGTGTTTCTTTCACGACAAATTTGCGTCATAAACATTCCCCTGTGTGTTTGAAGTATATATGAAAATAAATTGAATATCAAAAGTTATTAATAAATAAATTGTAAACTTAATTTCTTGGCAGAAATAATGACACTGATTCGTATCAAGGTCATTAATATTCAAATCCTCCAAAATACAAACCATCAAGCTATTTTGTATTTGTATCGCTTTGGAGTCGGGAATACAATCGTGACGTCAAATCAAATAGCTTGAAAACATTTCACTTAATTCTTCTGAATTACTTTGATAGATCTTTAAGAAGAGATATAACAACCATTTCAAATAATTATATGACTAGGTTTCTCCAACCACTTTGTGAGCTGTCGATATGTCTAATTTCTGGAATAATTCCTTCCATGAATTTTAGTATTCGTAATCGCAATTCGAAAATCAAGCTACGTCAACCTTTAATTCCAAGTTTGATTTTTTTTCTAACAATGTATCAAACCAGTAAATTACTTCACACGGCGATTAACCGAAAATGTGGATGATTTAAATTTAAAGACACTATATAACACTGTGGAAGACCCGTTTAAAAAATTGTCGAACTTTGCTATCTGACATATCTGACAGTGTTTGAATGGACGAATAAACACCCTAGAACACAAAAGTTTGGACAGTTATGCTATCACTAGTACAATATGTGCAGATACAAATTGGCATATTTATTTTATATCGGGCGATAGAAAATTCTGCAACACAGCAGTCTATATGGAGAAAAGCTGGAATGGTCTCTCAATGATTTTCACTTTTTTAAAGCACTTAATGATTGTTTTATACTGCAATTTTTATCAGGGCTTCATTTTTAGACTGTATCAAAGACACTAGTAGCATGGGGAATCATGTAGCTCAGATTTTTTAAACTGGAAACATTGTTATACAGTGCCTTTAAATATATTTCCTATGACATGAAATTTATTTTACACGGTGTTACGAATATTGGCGTGCTCGACTCAGAGTCAGAGCCATGTTTTATAAACTGTCTCGGTGATGTTGAAAGACACCAATGAAATAGGCTATGAGTTATTCTATATCAGAAGTTAACCAATAAATAACGAAGCCGTACAGATATGGAATATGCAAAACATATGTTACCTTCAAATATTATTTATATTTTTTATCTGACAGGCTTGGTAATGGACTAGGATTTATGTTCTTATATGATAATGCTCGCAGAAACACGAGCTTCTTTTAGACGGTCGGTCGGGCAATCCCTATATTCTGCATATCTATTAATACCAACAGATGGAAAGCATTAAAGAAGTTGTAAAGGTTATCACTAACGTACAAATAGGGGGGGGGGGGGGGTGAAAATACTGGACCCGAAATAATTAAAACTTTATATTTTACTAATTGAGCCCTCGACGATTTTAAACAAGCGAGTTTAACGATTGAAGATTTTTTTTTCTTCAAATTTGTCCTTATTAAACCACTCGCTCCTTGCGAGTAGATCACCCCTGGAAAAATATTGTATAAGCACTTTAGACCGCCACCATAATAGGACCTATATGCGCAGAGCTCGACTTTAGCAAGGGCCTAAGGACAATTGGCACCCCAGATTATTGCTACGCGCTCCTTAGAAGTGTATGCAAAAAGCCCGCCTGGCTCCTTAAGTTTTAGAGATACAGGCGTACAGCCAAATGTGACTGAGGGAAACATGACTCCCCAAATCCCAATTTGGCTCCCTAAACAAGTCCCCGAGGAGCCCGGAAACGATATATATAAAAAGGCAGATTTATCAGTGGGATATTCTGTCACATCGTGTAAAATTGTTCAATGCGGAAAATGTTTTCAATTCATCGTCATCTTGCCCCACAAAAAAAAGAAGAAAGTAAATTGCTTTTTATGCCTCTCTGGAAATACAACGACGAATTCCTCAGTTTAAATCAATTCAACATAATTGAAAAAAATCAATGTTGATTTCCATTTTTATAAATTTATCTGGATAAAGTTTATGTTTAAAAAATCTTAACTTTAATATTTCAAATTGCCTTGTTATGCCAAATATAGTATGCAATGTTTACCGAACATATTCTTGTTTAAATTAAATAGTTCACTAATTTCTCATGAATTTGCCATTTAGCATCTTTAAAAAAAATACAATGGTTGAAAACTGAAAAGCAATTCCACACTTTTGAAAAAAAAATCACATATTTTTTGTCAATATGGCATTCTAGAAAGTGATACACTGTAATATGAATTCAACGTAGACTAAATATCACTTCTACATTTTTGTTGTGTGATTATTTTACAATAAATTAAATGATTAAAACAGTGTACATGTAGATCACAGATGCAATCTTTGTGACTCAACTTTTTACGCTGAACGTTTTTTTAATTCAACAGAGGTGTGTAAAAACGCACGTGGTGCCAGAGCCACATTTACATCGATTTCCAACTTGCGAAAGTGACGACGACATCGTCCGTCTTCCACGATGCCGCATGCCAAGCAGGATCTGATCTGTTTCGTCGTCCACCAGCGCGACGACGACCCGACCGAGGTCACCGCCCACCTCGTCAAAGACGGCGACGACTACGACAAGGTGTGCGAGAAGATGAAGGAGGGCGGGTACACGCTGTGCGAGTCATCGAGGAGCAAGCCGTTCAAAGCACTCACGGGAGAGGCCTTCTACATGCGACTCTCAGGTAAGAATCACTGAAATCTAACAGTTGACATAATAATCAAGTGGAATGAAGCCCGGGCATCTTCGCATATTCAAAGAGTACAGAAAAATCAGAGAAAGAAAAACAATGTGAACATACATATTCTTACAAATTCTCATGAATTTTGAAACATATTGTAACGAAGGCATTATTGATCTCAGTTTTAAAAAAGAAGAAATAAAAAACTATTTTAAAGCTTTTAAAGTGTTTGGTGGGTAATTTAAACGAACATAAAACTATGTTGACTGATTTTTTTAAAACTAATTCGTGAAACATAATCTTTGTTTGTTTGTTGTTTTGTTCCACTAGAGACATTCAATCATTCGCTCCTAATTATTAATATTTTTTATGCTGATTCAGTTTTGAGGCTAATTTGTGTTCATTTGTTTATTTTAGTAATTTTTTTTGTAATTATTTTCATGATTATAGATTTTTTTGATTAATCAATCAATTTATCAATCTATCTTGAATCTATTTATTTATTCATCATTTGTCTTTACTCGCTTTATATTTCAGGTGACATAAAGGTCAACACATTCGCCGACAACAGTTACCGCAAGGACCGGTTCCTCGTCAAGTACATGCGCAATCGACCCAACCGGAAGGACTTCTTCATAACCGGGGTTTACCGGGGCCGGTTCCAACCGGAATATACCGGTAAGGTGATGTTGCACCGCCTCACCATCCATGCCGGTACCACCAATAAGGGGAGCGGGAGACAGTTCACTCTCAACAATCTGGAGAGCGTCTTGGGCAACATCGCGTCTTCCAGCAAGTTGACTCTGTTCAAGGTACGTTGGTGGTTACGGGGGGGGGTGACGCCAGGTAAAATCTAATGGTCCGTCGGGAAAATTTTGCCTGCCAAAATTTTTTGTTAAAGCCTACTAGCTAAAACTTGCAAAGACCAAAACAGATCGACAAGCGGACAAATCCGGGGGGGCGGGGGGGGGTGGCGGCAGGGGCCACGATGACAATATAATTTTTTGGCCGCCCAATTTTTTTTTTAGTAGCCAAACGCAAGCCAAACAACATCCGACAAGCGGGGGTGGGGGGGGGGGGTAATTGCCGAGTGATTTTCTACTAGCCTAAATCAATACACAATAGGGTGTTGGCGATATTTTCGAAAAAAAAACACCAAAAAGTCAAATCTCGTCATTTTAATAAGTTCGAAATATAGGGCGGTCGCCCCTGCCCCCCCCCCCCTCCTGTGGGTGCCGCCTCAGTCGCCGTTACAGGTCGTTATTCGAAAGACTCGTTCACTCCAAAGGTTTGTTGTCCCAAATGATACTGTGCGATTCGGATTAACGGCCCCTATTTCATGTTTTGATTACCGAGCCCCTAGGTCTAGATGTGGAAAATGCGTGTGTTTGGAAATACGAACCTTCGGAATAATGAGCTGCACTGTTCTCGTCAGACACATGATTCTAAATTAAAGACAAATCATTTAAAAGCACAGAAAAAAGGAAAGTGAAGAAAGTGTTACTTGAATTTAATCTTTCGCCAGATTGGTTTATCAAAGTGAATTCTAATTTTGTTTTTATTAAGGTGAAGAAGGATACCACGGTATGCAGAAAAATGCATAGTCTTAATACTTGTTTTAAGAATTCCATTATATGTCCATGTGTGTGGTTTTTTTTGGCAATCTTTAAAATGTAATTTAATTGAATCATAATACGGTCAGTTTTTGCTATTATCATTAATATTTTAAGGTCGAAAAGTTTCAAATTAGCAGTATAATATTAATCCTCTTTAGATTGTCATTTACAGAAATTTAAAGAATGGTATTTTCATTTTTTTTTCACGCAGGACCGAGATGTACCAGCTCCCCCGGAAGTGCAAGAAAATTACGAAGATGAACAACTGACAAAAGGTAACTAAATATAGTATCATCTTCTTAATAGCAGGAGCGGGGATTTCATGTGATGAGTGGGAGGAGCGAAAACACGGAAGGGGAACAAAATATAACCTCGTGCTTGGAAAAAATCACACCGAGGATACATATTTTCGTTAAAAAGTGGAAAGTATGCTTTGAAATCCCCCTCCCCCAGCAATAATCTATTTCAATCATATTTATCTTTGGATACGTTTGCTGATAACAAAAACTATCAAAACTGCTAACAAAATTGATTAAGATAATGAGAAGTTTTAGAAATCGG